>JAUBNY010000700.1:10762382-10790334 GCA_032275445.1 Crypturellus soui
CAGTTCTGGAAAGCACATATGGCTTCAAAAAGATGCCCAAACTGCAAGTAAGTTTAACTACATAACAAATTAAACAGATGACGTAAAGAAAGTTAATTACGGTTGCCTTGACAAGCCTTTTTACTGATTTTTGTGTGTTTTCCTTTTTGTTCCTTTTAGGTCTAGGAGATCCCTAGTGCGAAAAGAACATAACAGCAAACTGACAGTAACCTATCCTTCCACAGTATACCAGAAGTCAGGAGAAGGCAACCTAGAAGAGCCAGCAGGTGAAATATTTCTCTTCTGAACTACATTTGCACCCTTTTTTTGTCTGTATTTAAGGTGCAGGGACTCCTATCGGTGATTACATACTTGCAACTTGCATGTGAAAATTAAGCAAAAGACTAGGCCTGTCTGTGACCGCAGTGTCTGTAAAGGAGAACTACAAGGAATGTTAGGGTAGATACCCTACCTTTGACAGCAGAATTTCCTTTTAAAGAGGAAAAGATTGGAAAGAAGGTTGGCAACACTTTCTAGGCCTAATTATAAATGTGTGAATCTCTTAAAACTTCCCTTTTCCCTCGTCTATTCCGTCTCTGTTCCTTTATGTGACCAGATAGAATGAAATTAAGTTTGTGTATTGGTTAGATTTAGAAATAGGGCTTACTTTGTTTGCTAGTCTGCAGATCAAGTCTTTGAGTTGTTCCTAGGGAGCACAATGTCAGTGATGAGGTGAGTGGTCAGGTCTCTGCTTTAACATTATATTTGTGACATTTTCAACAAAAGCAAAGATATGCATATCCCAATATTAATTACTTCGGAGTGACAAATTTAACTTTACCCTATGAAACTGTTGGGTGCAGCTTTGATCTTTTCATTTAAGCCCCTTCAGGACTGTTCCAATTTTGCAGCTCTTAGAAGTTGAGTGCTGTTTCAGCCCTTTTTACTGATATCCAATTGTCATGTATGTTCTGTCGTTTTTTTTTTTTTTTCTTACTGCAAAGTTTCTCTTTTAGTTAATATCCTATCCCCAAAGCAAACAATTGAATGATATTTTAATGTAGATGTCAGCTGATGTACTTAGTTTGCATTTGCTTCTTTTCATTTCTTGTCTTTGCTAAAAGCACTTATGATAAGCTAAGAAAACTCTTTAAAATCACATCTTTTTATTAATTTTATTTTTTCAGTTATTGATGAAACCCAATTAGGCAAGAGAGGATATCTAACCCCAATGACTGCCAAAGAGTACATCCTGTCTCTGTGGAAGAATGAAGGTACCTCTTTTTAGAGCAATGTTACCTCATGTTTTTTGTGTCACTGAGTGGGCAGAGTCTGCAGGTGCTTGTTCTCATATGGACTCCTTTTCAAATCTTTGCCTTTTGCCTTAATGGCACCTGGCTGTAAGACGGTTATTTGTCACAGGAGGACTAGTAGATAGTAGAGAGCTGTGTTCAGTGAATTAAATTGTTGATCAGCTCTTCTCAAACTGTGTCTCCCCACAAAGCTTGCTTGTTATTTACAGAGAACTTGATATTCACATGATGCTGTGCCTACTGTTCCCAACAGTGACATATTAAAGACTCTGATATAGCATTTAGTGTCTTCTATTTTGAGCACTCAGTGCACTGAATGTGTCTACAATTGCCAGGGGAAAAAAATGAGGGCTTCATATAACAGACACAGCCAGTAGCTGTCAATTGTTTCTTGATGCTTTACTTTATTTCTTTTTCTATAGTCTGTATTTTCAGTCAGAATTATTTCTAAACAAAGCAAAATGAATAAGTGCAGTTTTTTTCCAAGGTATTTATGCCTATGTGATTTTATTTTAGTCAAGTCCTGTATGTTTTTATTTTAAATGAATTTAACTGAGTTTAACTACCTGAGTTTAACTCAGTTTTATTAAACTGAGTTTTAGTTTAACCCAGCAAATGCCTTTGACTTGATTCACCAAATGCATTTTTGTGAGCTTGCATGCCCTTTGAAAAGCACTCTTAGTGATTTTGTCTTTGCTGTTGTATCCTGTCAGGTTTCTTTTTGCGTTACCTCTTCCCTGGTATGGATAATCATGGGAGTACAGGATTCAGTCCAGATTTGTTCTTTTTAGATCTTCTTGTGGTTCCACCTTCCAGGTTAGTAAATTTTCTGACAAGCTTTGTAGAAATCATGGGTTTTGGCATGTGCTCTTGCAGAGGTCAGGGATGTAAACTCCTACAGTACAAGCACCAATTTGCTAAAGTATCAGTGAGGTGCTAAAAGTCATAGCAGTAATAGATGATAAATTTCAATATAACTTCAAGTTGACAAAGGATGGAAGTACTTATTTTGGAAAAAAATGTGCTAATATTTGAAATTCTTTCAAATTCTATTTTATGGTTGTATATTTTGTACTTGTACCAGTAAAATTTGTTATTAAGAAATCATTCCCTGGTAATGTTTGTCCCAGTGTAATAGTTGAAGTTTTAAATATACACTATTTATTTACAGAATTATTTTTCATGCATTTCATTGAATTAGATTTTTGAGGCTTGTGTTATTTTTCTGTTTGTTTGATTGTTTTTGGTGGGAGGATGACTTTAAGCTTCCAAAATGATTTTGATCTGCTCTAGGTACCGTCCCATAAATCGTCTTGGAGATCGGATGTTCACAAATGGACAGACTGTGAACCTGCAGGCTGTCATGAAAGATGCACAAATGATACGGAAGCTCTTGGTTTTCATGGCAAAAGAACAATGTCAGCCAATAAAAATAACAGAAAATGAAATCCAAGCAGTAAGAGTTGTTGGCTATGTTATTCTTTCCTCTTTCAATGTGTGGGTGGAGTTCAAGTACTTTCCTGATAGCAGTTTCTGCGTAGGCTGTTGGAGTAAATGCATTTGTAGGTGTTCTCCATAACTTTGCTTGTGTCACCTTCTACTTATGTGGTGCAAAGGCAAAAACCTTAAATGCAGCTAAAGAAGTCTGCATAATTCTTCTATTTGATTACTTATATGAGAACTAATGAGCTTCTACTATTGGAGAATGAAATATGTACAACAGAAGCAGTTGTGGCAATACTTTTCCAGCATTGCAGTGAATGAAAAGCAGTAGTGGTGAAAGGCTGATCTATTTTAAAAGCTTAATAATAATAATAAAATAATAACAACCACTAGCTCTGGTGGTTGTTATTATTGGCCATTTATTTTTAGATGGAACCAATTAGTTCACAAATAACAATAATTCAACTGCTTGGGTACTAGTGACCAGTTCATGTGGTGATTTAGTGACAAATACCATCATATATTGTCACCAATCCTGTGAACTGTGTGACTTCATAGGATTTTCTATTGCAAAGACATGCAGGGAGGAAGCTGGGTTATATCTCAGTTTTGGACTGTTATTCCAATTCAAAGTATTTTGTTTCCAGTTACAATGTCTTAATATTTCTCCAGTGGCCACTAGATGGAGATCGCTCTTAAAAATTTGATGTGACAGAACATTAGTGTCTTGCAGCATGTGTTTCAGTGATCCTGTGATAGAGACCATTAGAATATATATCATCACTATGAGATGAAAGTGATGCAAGCAATATAGACTCTTGGAATTATATTATTTTATGTAAAAATAGAACTTTTCAGTAACACAATGATTCTTAGCATGGAATCACTAGCAGAAAGCTAATTCAGAGAACGCTTAGTCACCATCTCTTAAATCTCAACAACCATCTCTTAAAATCTCGTTGGATTATGTAGCTGTTGTCTTTGGAAATGTCCCATTCAAGTGGATATCTAAAGCTTAACAGCTGACCAGTCTGAAGAACTTACTTATAATAATTTTAAAATCACGGTTACACTACTAATGCTTTTGGGGATTCAGTGTCTTTAATGAGGTGCAAAATATTGGCCTGTGTTTCTTCTGGTGCTTAATGTTAAGATTCTGAGTGAATGGAGGATGTTTCTCTGTTTCTATTTTTGTAGAAGATAGGTGAACCTGATGAGCCTCTGGACCGTTCTGTCCTGTCCATGATTTCAGGGCAGACCATTGCAGATAAGCTGTACAATGCTTGGATTCGTCTTCAGAGCCATGTCAACATTGTATTTGATAGTGACATGGACAAGCTAACGACAGAAAAATACCCTGGTATTCGTCAGGTGGGTAGCAGGGAGAACCTTAGACTTGCTGTTTGGCAGGCAGTTATAAATAAGAAGTATAGATGGAATTAAAAAAAAAAATGAAATGTTTGTGCTTAGTATGCAGTCTTTTTTCATAAAATTCATCATTAAAATCTTGAGCCTATCAGATGTTTCAGGCTTGCAGTGTGTGTTTCACATTGTAATAATTAATTTAACTTTTGTTTTCAAAGCTGTTAGAGAAAAAGGAAGGTCTGTTTCGCAAGCATATGATGGGAAAACGCGTGGATTACGCCGCTCGATCCGTCATTTGCCCTGATATGTACATTGGTACGAATGAGATTGGCATTCCCATGGTAAGAAGAAATAAAGGACAATTTCTTTTTGGTGTCACTGAGGAATGTGTAGCACTTTTGGCTACAGAGCAAAGCTCCAAAAGTCAGTCTGAGGTGTTTATTTTTTTAAATGATTTACTGTCTCATACGAATTCTTACATCTCTGATGTGTCTGTAGCTCTGTGTTAACACTGGTTTGGTAAAGAAGGATTGCTGGAGGACAGGATATGCTGTTATACTAACCTTTATACTTGCTTATATACAATGTCATTATGCCAAGCACCACATCTAGAAAAGAGACTGGAAAAAAAAAGAAGCTCTGCTTGCTTCCTAAGACTATGAATTAATATGAACTTTACAGTTAGATTCTATTTCTGTCTTAGTCTTTGTATAGTGTATCTTGTAACAGCTATGACAACCTTCCAGAACAGTTCACCTCTAATAATTTTGCTTCCTTCCAGAGGCCACAGAAAGCCTTCTCATAGCGCTCTTTTCTGCTTGCCTATCTACTTGTCTGTCTGAGAATGGTGGGCATGCTGATTTTGCTGCTTCTTTTTAGTCCTTTTTTTATTCCCTTTATTTTTGTCATTTTTTTCAGATTCTAAAATCATGTAGCTTGTTTAACTGCTTAATGAGTTTTCATCTTTAACTGCAGCAGAAAGCCATAAAAAGTTATACTTTCTCTTCTTATACTAGAGGATTTTAAAACAGAGGTGGATTTATTAAGCGTGACAACTGGTTGAGATGAGTATGCATCTAAGAAAGAGCTTCACATAATTTCTGTTTACGTCGCATTAAATGTTAGCACTATTTTCTGCATGACTCGGTAGTGTTTTAAGCCAATGTTGAAAAAAATCACACACTCTTTTTTTTTTTTTTTTTTTTTTTGTAAAACATCAAGCAGAATATAAATACTTGTTCCTTGCATTAAAATTGCAAAGACATATAAGACACAATAAACGTGAGAATGAGACCAGAACATCAGAAAGAACATTCCGGAAAGGCAAACTGCATGTTCTGTCATTTTGAGAAGTTTTAATTAAGTTTCAGGATTTCATGAGAGATTTCTTATTGGACTGAGTAGAAAACAATATTATACAAATGAAATGTGTTGTTAGCACTTGTGGTCAAAAACATGAAAACCAGTATTTGGAGAAAAGTCAGTGTTTTGAAGAACTGATGCTGCAGAGCTGCTTTTTGGTTGCCTGTTTTTTCCTCTGTGTATAAACAGTGACATAAATGTTGTCTAGAGTTACAGATAACATTTCCAGTTACAGTTACGTGGAATAACTAATTCTGCTTATGTAGACTAAGAGCATATTAAATGGTCACCTAGTTTGCCAGTTTACCATCGCTTCAAGAATATGGAAATTTACACCTTATTTCAAGCAATTTACGAATGTTGCTTGAAATATACCTTTGCAGTGTGACTTAGAAAGGAACAAAAGGAACCCACTCAGTTTAGTTTGTGAATCGCTAATAGTGGGCTGCACTACCAGTCTTGAAAATGTGCATTAGCACATGGAAGCGCAGGGCTGGAAGATCCCTGACCAGCTGAAATGAATTTTCCTCCCGTCCAGAAGGTACCGCTTTCTGTTAAGTAAATATGATCATTTGTCTGTGGATTCTATTTGTTCAGATGATTAGTCTGCTGCCTTCTGAGTTTCTACCTGTACGGAACCAGGATATACACAATTTTCCCCATGTTGCTGTTCTTGACACTTCTTACTCAGTATCTAGAGATGACAAAGATCTCTACAGCTGTTTTGGAGAAAGGGCAGATCACTTTTTTCTTTTTTTTTTTTTTTGGTAGATGCAATCTTTAGCTGGGGTAGGATAAGTCTGTCTTACGTCCTGCGGAACTTTAGGAGGCTGCTTGGTATTTTTCCTTTTCACTCCAATTGTGTTCCAGCCATTTCATCCTCAGGCTGTTCCCGTTCTCTCTGTCTTTGTAAATCTGAAATTCTACCTAGATATTACAGATATGAAACAGATATTAATTATATATTTGCTCATTTGGAAAGACAGTACAATTCTGGTTATCAAGGGGAGGGACATTGTTGTGATTAGGAATAGTGACTGAAAATTTGATAGTCCTTCCAGGAAAGGAAAAATGAATTAGCTAACATGTGGTGTAGCAAAAAAAGATCATGAATTTGTCTCCATTTTTTTTCCACAATACTAGAACTGAAGCAGTCAGTAAGAAAGCTTAAATTGATAAAAGGGAATAAACAAGAAAAAGTTATCGCATATATTTTTTTACTAGAGCATGCTTAGGCCAGAAGCCTAGCAAGATTAAAAAAAAAAAAAGAATGCTGATATGAGTGGTAGGAATATCCAGTGTTACAGTAACAATTAAAAATGTAGCAGTCTTGAAAGGTAGTTGCTGTCCCTACTGGTCTGCAGTTTAAATAACCTCTAGTTTATGAGAGCTAGGAATAAATCATCCCTGTGGCTGTGCTCTTCCATAATTGCGTACTTAAGTATTTTCTTCTCTTGTTTCTGAAGCATTGGGAAGTGGTCACAGTCTAAGCTAATCCATCTGGTCCCAGAAGCTATTGGCAGTTCTCTCCTTATGTGTGCCAGAACATCATGGTAGCTGTTTAGTTTTCAGACACTGGCAGGACTGAATTTTGTAAAAGAGTGCTCTGATATATTTTTTAAAGCCTGACTTCTGCAAAATTGATGTTTCTTACTGTTGAAAGGACCAAACCATCTTCTGTCTTTTGTGCAGTCCTCTATGACATCTTGATTTTTATGTACAACTCCCAACAACAATTTTGTAGCAAGGTGGAAGGTATTTAATACTACAAAAAAATCTGTTCAGGTTTGTGTATTTGACCTATTTTAAAAGCTCATAAGAGTAGATTTAAATGGTAATGTGCTTTTACTTTTTCCTTTGGTGATATACAACTGTGCTTGCCCTGTGATTAAGACTTTTTTCTTACCACATTTAAGTCATTTGACTCTATTACCTAATCCCTATGTAAGCCATACTGACCAACACAATGTGTCTTTGTCCTTGCGCAGTGCCCAGATCACACACAGAGCTTTAAGTCTGCTTTTATCAGTTGAGTCCATAAGTCCAACATCTAGGCTGGTCTAGTATAATTGTTCCTATATTTTCATATCCAGACTTTCTGGGGCTTGTACCTGCAGAAGTGTTGACCAAGAGAGTGCATTAAACTTGCTTTGGCTTTTTTAAAATCACACTTTGAATGTTCAGCTATTTGTTATTCAGCAAGTGGATTTTCACTTTAGTTTGCAGATTCTCAGTTTTTTTTATGTATGTCTTCTGTATTTTGTATAAATAGCTCTTGAATGACAAGAGTTGAAATCCTGCTCTTTAGAGATTGTCTGTGTAGCTCCCTGAGCATGTTTAGTACAGAACTTCTGGCAACAATGTTTTTAAAGTTGTCTATGGTTGCTAGGATTAAACGGCTTGGGCTTATGAGGTTATTGTCTTATGGTTACCACGAAAAGTTGCTGCTCTTTCGACCACTGTCTATAGTTGCCTGGTGCCCGGGCCCATGAACAGTCATGTTTTCTTTTATGACTTTATGAGCTGAAGACCTTGCCTTGCTGCTGTGGTATTGTTGAGGTGGGAAGAGATGATAAATAGTTGGGAAGAGATCATGCCCAAGTAGAAAGTAGTTCGTCCCGTAAGTATTTCTTTTTAAATAAAAAAGTGGAAGTGCGCTAGGAAGTGAATTAGTCTTTTGAGTTCTTTCATATGTCCAGTTATGGAGGCACAAAATAGAGAAATGAATGAACCATGTGAAGTGTTTACCAGATCAGCTCCTTTCCCATGTGGCACGAACATTCTTGCTGAATTGACCTGTGAAATGTGCTATTGTGTTTTCTCTGTTTGAGACATATAACAGAATAGAGTAAATTCAGCTACTATGTTTAAGCTCTGTCTTTGCCAACATTAATTGCTTGTATCATAAAATATGTTTTTCTTTTGAACTTTTTTTCTCTCTTATTGTTACTAGGTTATCTTTTCTTCCTCATCATACTGTATTGCTGGCATCTTGAAATCTGGAAGAGAATGATGAGGTCAACCCATTCTAAAATGTAGTTCCTATGGAGGAAAAGAATCAGTGGCTTTTGATTAAACATTTAAGCTAACTTTTAAGTTAAATTTCTGAAGTAACGCAAACAGTAAGATATAGAAGTTAATAACTTTGAGGGGGCCTCTACAGGCCTCCAACTAGAGTGCAAGTCTGATCACAAGCCTCCTTTCAGCCCATTCTCCGTTCAGCTCCCTGTCTGCTCATCTATCCCGCACTTCCTGAGCTTGCCTATGAGGATATTATGGGAGACAATGTCAAAAGCCTTGTTCAAGTCAAGGTAGACAACATCCACTGCTCTGCCCTTGCCTACCTGTCTAGCTGTCCCATTGGAGAAAGTTCTCAGATTGGTTAAATGCGACTCCCCCTTGGTGATGGCATGCTGACTACTCCTGATAGCCTTCTGACTCTTCACATGCTTAGAGATGGCATCCATGATGAGCTATTCCATCACTTTTCCAGGGATAGAGGTGGTGCTGAGTGGCCTGTAGTTCTCTGCGTTCTCTTGTTTGCCCTTTTGGAGACTAGGGTGACATCAGCCGTCTTCCAGTCTTGAAGCATCTCTCCTGTTCTCCATGTCCTTTAGAGATAGAAAGTGGCCGAGCAAGATATCCGTCACTTCCCTCAGGGCTCATGGAACATATGTAGTAAACAAAATTTATGGTCAAGCATGATGATATTTGTATTTTTAAAATTAAAAACTTTCTAAGAAGACATTTGCTTTTAATAATTAATTTCTTGTAGTGCTTCTGTAGCATAGTTATGTGGAAGCTTTAAGCAGCTATGTTCAAATGATGCTAGGGTAGAAGGTTTTACTGAGCTATGATAATTTTTTGATGTATCACTATTTCAAGAATAGGAACAAGCATTCAAGTAGATGAGCAATTCTTTTTGCTTGAACGCTTATATATGTTATCCCGTTTTACCAGTTGCCTCTTTTCATAAGTGAATTCTTACTTGTGTTGCAGTTCCTTCTAATGCTATTTTTTTCAGTTTAGTTGCTTTTGTATTTTTCAAACCTTCAATATATTTTATTGTGACTTGGTATCTGGATTTTTATTTAAAATGTTCTCAATGCTGCATTGGGCTTAGACACTCAGATATATTTTCCTAGCTATGTTGTTTGGATCATTTCTTTCTGGGTTTTGGCAGAGCTTTTTTTATATTTAAAATTTTAGACAGGCATCATAATTAAGTTAGCTACAGTGTATTTGACTATTTATGTAATTGCACAGCTGTTTAAACTGGGTTATATCTGGGCTGCTTTTGGCTTTCTGCTGCATCAGCATTAGCTTTTAGTCAAATATGTTGTGAGCTGTCAGGGAAATGATCAATCGGAAAAAAAAAGGACTATGAGAAAAGAGGGAGGGAATCTAGAAAACACAAACTGTCATAATCCAGATGTGGATTGTTTTAAGCTTATTAGTTTTATCTGTGAGCCTGTTCTTGCAGTGTTTGTATATATGCACATGGTGTTTCTTTTTCTGCCCCCATTACCTTCTCTAAAACACATGTTGTTATATGACTGTTTTGATGCTCTTCTTGTTTTCAGTCTAAGAATTAAAATGTCTACAGTTGGCTGTTGTTCCCAATCTGGAGATAGACGGGTGAGAGGTAGGGGAGTGACATGATTCCCATTTGATCTGGTGGGTTCAAAAGGGGTGCTTTGAAATCTGTAATAAGTATTCAGTTATGAGACAGTATTGGGTATATCCAACATCCTGGAAGTAATTTTACTCATATACTCAGCAAGTATCATGAAAAGCAGGTCAGTTTAATCAATCCATAAACCTTTGATTTGCTAGAAGATGGGTGGAGTACATCTGTCATGTTAAATTATTTTCTAAAATGGACCTGGTGTTGGAGGGTGAATACCGGCTGGATATTCTTATATTTAACTACCCTTTCTGCAACCTGTTCATCACTTATAGAAAAGCAAATAGCCATAGATAGTCCTCTGGGCCCATGTTACCTAGATTGTATTGCCTTTTCTGGATAGAAGAGTGCTCTGTGGAGATATTTTTGATGCTTTCATATTCAGTGCAGCATTTCAAATTCATTGTTAAATCCTTAAAACTAAATTTTATATCCGAGACACAAAAGATGATAAAGCTACTTGAAAAATTACACTAGAATTATCTTTCTTAGAAAATTGAATGAATTTTAGGTCTGTGCTTAATTTTTTTGAATGTCTGTAGTTCAGTGGGTCATCTATATGAGCAGGATATGTCTAAGAGATTTTTGATTGCTGTTTAAATTCAGTTGGTCTTTTATGTTGCTAGGAATCCAACTTCATCCTGAAATTGATTGGTTTAAAGGAGTAAATAGAGGTTCTTCTTCTAACCAGGAATTTGGGTGGCCTTTTTTTTTTTTAAGGGGAATTATTTGTTAGATTTAGTAACCAAGCCGCTTCATCACAATTTCTTGACCTTTTGTTTTGAATGCATGCCTTTTCAGCAACCCTGAGTCTAATCTTATATTTGGCTCTTGAGGAAGAAAAATTAGTGATTTTGCTACTTCAAGGCTTGAATGTGATAGCAGAGGCTTTTGATCTGCCTTTTTCAAACACTGCTGCTTTGCCTCTTACTTTGCAATAAATACAGCAATAAACAATAGTTTTTACTTAGTAGCAGTCTTGCTTGTGTGAGGTGTAAGCTGTTGACTCCAAACTGGAAAAGTCTTCTAGAAAAGTGCAAGTTGGAGTCTATCCTATCAAGCTATGAGAAGGTCTGCCTAAGCCTAGATATGAAAAGTGGGGGTATTTGCAGTATTTCCTGTTTCTTATGGACTAGTATGCAAAGAGTTGTCTCCAGTGGAAGAAAATACCTAATGCACATGTGAGTGGAGGGAGGGAGCCAGCTGCCTTTGTTTAAAGACCTCTGTTTTGAAGCAAGGTATCGTATGGAGCACACTTGTACCCCTACAGAGTTGGGATCTAGGATTTTTTTTTTAGTCCAGTTGTTAATCACTGTAATGAGGTACCTTCCTTTTGAGGCTGAGCTATGTAACGAGTTTGAGATATATTTTGTACTTATGGAGGTGTTTGCTGGACGTGAATAATTTCCAGTGGTAAAGCTCAATGCTTCCTCTTTGGCTCTACTGAATTTAGCTTGAAATGCACATGCACACTCTAGATTTTGGAATCCTCCAAGTTCGTGTTTCAATTTCAAGTTGTGTTCACATGTTCTTCTGAACTTCCCTGTTCGTTTTGACAGCTTATTGGGATAGGAATTCAGGTGGTGATGAAAAGGGTGAATATATAAATCACTGTCTGTTGATAAATATATATATATATGTTATACTTAAGCTTTCATCAAACAATAGAGAATAATTTAAATGTCATTCAAAATTTGCTTACTGTTTTTGAGCTTGGACTTCTGGAACCTTGTTAAGATATGGTAAAAATACAAGCTTTAAACTTTTATAGAGCTGGAAACTTCTGTCTTGGTTTTAAGCAGGAGCTACGTTTGACAGTTCTATAATAAATTAAGTAATGATAAATATTCTCAGTAAAGGAAACACAGTTTAAAAAAAATCTGATTGACAGAATGAGTCATAAATGGCGAATGGTCTATGATATCTATAAAAAGTGTTTGAAGAAATTTTCTATGTGATGTAAGAAGCTGTTGTTTCTAGGTTGCTACTGTCAGCTTGCAAGAAAGCAGAGAAAATAAAAAGAAGTCCCTGCCATTTATTCAAAGAACAAACAAAACAAGAAAGGGGGAAGGGAGCACGAAAAGTGGCCGAGTCATCTTAGCCTCTTGGCAGAAGTATCGACCACACCTTTTGAATCCCCCACAGTCTTAAATCTTGTTGTAGAAAAGCTAAAACATTATTCTACAACCACTAAACCCCAGTGCTGTTTGAAAGAGATACTTGACTGAATCTACCTTTACTACTACATACTGGGTTGAAAATTATACTGAATACAGAGGATTTTGAGCTGTAAAAATATCTAACAAATGATTCTGTAGAGGGCCTGTACCTTTTAGAAGAGATTTTAAAGATTTCAAAGTAGCTACTGCAAAATTGTTAAAAAGGTCCCCAAGGAACTGCTGGCTAAATGTGGAAGAATATTTCTAATTATATTCAGTTTTAATAAATAAAAACAGACATTGAACTATTCCTACAACTTGTTTACAACTTGTTTACAAGTTGTCAACCCACAGAAAAGATGTGAATATCATCACTAGCAGTTGAATGAGCAGCATCACTTATACTGCTACAGTAAATGGAAAACATGAGAGATGACAAAAAATATTCTTACACATCAAGATTTTACTCTCGTCTAAACAAAAATAACAATTGGTTGTTTAATTTTCCTCAGTCCTCAAAGCTGCAGTGAGGTGTTCTGATGAGCCATGAAAATGACCTATGAGTACTGGGGAACTTCTGAAAAGGATTGGAGATTCTTTTGGTTATGCTGTGGAAAGGAGATTGCCTTCTGGACCTATGGCAAAATTAAGTTTGTTCTGAAAAGTGGGAAATGTCAGCCTTTTTAATCTCTACCTGCTTCATCCTCTTGGTCATCTTAATTCTGTTATTTAGCTTCTCTAGTTCTGCTCCCATCTTTTTGTGTTTTTAAGCTATGAAGACTAGAGCTAAACATTTAACTTAAGATATGGATGCACTAAAGCTTTGTGTAATTTTGAAGTGATCTCAGTTTTTTTCTCTAGCTTCCTGGTGATAGCCAACATTTTATTGGCTTTTTTTTTTTGTTATTGTTGCATCTGCATATGAAGCCAATGATTTTACAGAATGATAAGTGACAAGGATCTCTCTCTTTTTTTTTTTTTTTTTGAGTTGTAACTGCTGGTTTCAGTTAGCATTTTGTTCCATAGGTTAGAGTATTTTTTTCTGAGGGCTCTCTGTCTGTGTTTAAGCTCTTCTCTCACCTTTTTGTCTAATCACTAGGTTTTGATAGCTACTTTGGAATTTCTTCACTATTGTCATGATATCCTACTAGCTGAAAGGCTGTGGTCCTGAAGGACAAGACTCCAAACCTACTAGAATTAAGAGTGTAATTGAATATCTGTCTGGATCTAACATTTAAGTTTTAGGTTGATAGTCTGGAAGGTCTCTTCACAAAAGAAAATGCCGTTCTGCTTTTCCCAGCTTTCCTCATTTGTTAGTACTTGTTTGCATGAAATCTTCTTGCTGAGAGGATTAAGATGTTTCAGAACTTCAGAGTGTTATGGCTGTGTATGCACCGTAACTTTATCTTGTTCCTTGTTTTAGTCTAGGGTGTACCTGGAACAATGGTCGTTCTTACAGCGTGCATTCTGCTCCACTTGCAGGCTCCCACAGGGAGCGAGTCAGATGTCTGCCTTTTGTAGAAAGCCCAAGCCTGGCTCCTGGGTGGCAGGCTGAGATTTCAGAATAGGCCAGAACTATTTTGGCTCTCAGTGCCCAAGACAGAGCTGCTGTGCTGTGGTGAGCATTGCACTTGCAAGCACGTGCCGCTTTTGTTAGCACATGCCCCTTTTCTGTGCTCTCCTAGGATCCCAGAGGCAGGCTGTAACGCAGCTTTCCACTGTTTTGGATATGTCGAAGTGAAATGAGATTAAAAAGAAATAGGACGTAGGTCTCAGAACTGTATGGGTGCTTCTTGGGACCATAGGCAGGGCACACATACACAAGCATTTCAGTTCAGATCAAGAGTGCACTTTGTATGTGTATTTTAAGGTTGTCCCTTAATTGCTTGCACTGTGCTTTAGTTCACTTTGACAGTGGCCTTGAAGCATGCTAAATTCCTTTTGGATTAAATTTAGCTGGAAAGGGCACTCCAGAAACAGATGTGAAGCACTTCAGCAGTTAATGGGTGCTCCGTCTGTGGCACCAGACCAACCAGTCTGAAGTAACCCCTCAGTGCCCTCCAAAACACATGGCATGGAGTGTTGGATCCTCAGCACTGTTTCTCCCTGCAGATGTGTTTGTGTCGCAGGACACTGTCTGCTGCTGCAGACAAAGCCGCAGATCTGTGCTCAGCAGATGAGATTTAAGTAAAGCTGTGAGCTACGGTGCAAGCTGCTATCCCAGGAGTTACCGATATGGCCCCGTCTGCGCTGTGTGTCCTAGTGCGTCCCTAGTGTGGTCTGGAAAGAAAAAAAAGTGTTGAGCTCCGCGGCTTGGACTTCTTATTTTAATCTAGGAGTAGCCGCTGCTGGAGAACGGGAAGGGTGTTCCTAGGCTCTGCCATTGCTATAGGCTCAGTAAGAGCAAGGTGACAGATTTGCACAGAAGTGACCTCCCCTCCCCACAGAAAGAAGGATCATTCCAGTACACCAGTGACAAGACCAGACTAACTGAATAAAAGACCTTGATGTCATGGAGCAATAAATCCTGACGTTAATGTCAGTTTCAGAAGTGATTGAAGCTGAACTTTCTTGATTTTGCTCTAAAACAGAAAAAAAAATGCAAATCTAACTAACTAATGGTGTTTAAGCTACAGAGGTAGTAACAAACAGTGGAAGTTGGATTTTTTTTTTTTTTATCTGTTATAATTATTCATTACTGGTCATAACACAAATAGTAACATTGTTCTTAGAAAACTCGATTAACATGTGAGAGTGGGAGTTACCATCTCAGTGGTGAATTATATCATGCCGAAGAATAAGAAATACATTTTATCCCAGCTGTTTTCTTCTGTAACAGTACGAATCAATGATCATGTGATTCTGCTCTCATGTGGGAGATCATAAACAGTAAATGACAGGATGAAAAATCTTGATGTTCTAGTTCCTCACAAAATAATTGTGGGAATCATCAGTGGGAAGTGACAAGGGGAGAAGCAAGGGCAATCTTAGAATTATAGTAATTTTGTAGTCAATGTTGCTGTGGAAATCAGTCTGGACCTCAGGTGGAGTACTGCATCTTTTCCTGGTTGTGGGTGTTGATAAAAGGTGATGCTATTCAGGGTGCAACAGATATGGGTAGGCTCACCTTTCTTGTACAAATTTCTGTGTGTTAGATGCGGCAGTTTCTTTCATATCTCCTTCTGTGGCAAAATTATATGCAGAGAACTTGTCTACCAGTAAGGACAGGTTAGGATGGCATTTGTGGTGCAGCTGAGAGCCCTCTCAGGGCAGTGCGCCTGTTTGAGAGGTTTCTGTGCAGCTCAGTCCGTAACTGCATAGCACAGGTCTCCTCTCGGAGCTCAGCACCTAGAGAAGCAGGATGTACCTGTCGCTTCAAGATGTTACAGCTATGAGTTTCACTTTCCATTTACTTGTGAAGCCAGTGGCGCCATTTCCATAGATTTCCAGAGTAATTACCTCTTCGGAAAGTAAATAAATGAAGGGAAGATAACCATCAGAAGAGCTCCCTGATGAGAAATGACACATCTTGAAATGTGTTAAAAGACAACTAGCCCCCACTTCCAAAAGCAACCAGACCTGCTCTGAAAGCAAGTAAAGACTGAAGGGTTCCTCTAGCTGGGGAAGCTACAAGAAACTGTTTTGAATGCAAAGGGAAATTTATAGACCAACTTGAAAAGTGAGAGACCAGAAAAAAAACAAACTAAAAAACAAAACAAACAAACGAATTGCAGTCAGAATTGTGACAGCAGCCCTGGGAAACAGCTCTAGGTACCTTACCTAGAGAAGATGCACCACTTTACACAGTTATGAAGTTTAGCTGGACTGAACAATAGAATTCTATTAGTGTTTTTGCTTTAGTTTTGTTGTTGTTGCTGTTGAAAGCAAGGATGATCAAGAAGTTGCTTGCATCTTGTTTGCTGCATAAGGGACATGAAAAGCACTCTTTGTGTTTTGAAGCTAAATAGAACAGTTGAATAGTGTGTGGGGTTTTTTTTTTTCTTTCTCCGTTTGTTAATGAGTTGGCATGAAGAGTTGTTTTCTTTAAAGCACTACTTTTTTTTTGTACAGAATTTGGGCACGTATGTTGTATGGAGAGTGTCTCATGGATTTGGTAGCTTTCAAGATGAAGAGGGGGACTAGGTTAAACTGTATTTTAATTCAAATTTAAATAGACAAGCAGATACGGGGAAATTTCATTTGAGTGGATACTGGTTTCTGTTCTCAAAGCCCCTGTTATTTTGCAAAGATTTGATGAACCATGAAATGCATACTACAGCTCTAGCATGCTTGTCACTTGACTCGGATGTCTCTGTAGAATTTAAAAACTGCCAAATGATTTGGTAGTGATCATTCACAAAAATAAATATTGAAATGTATCTTTAATTAAAACTGAAATGGGTGGTACTATTTTTAACATTTAAGAACTATGTAAGTGTAACCCATTTGCGAGTCTGACACTAAAGCTATTGTAACAGCCAGCGTAATGAGGAAAGGAGGTTGCATGGCCAAAGTAAAACAAACTATGGGATGGGTAAAACAAAACCAAAACAAAACCAAAACAACTCTAGCAGATGCAAAGAAGATAAAGGTAGATTGTCATAACAGAGAAGTCTCAGGCTGTGGATTACGTCAGGGCTACTTGTTTGAGAATAAATGAAACTTTGGAACAAAATAAAATCGAGCATGCTTAGTGTTGTGGAAAAAGCAACATCTGTCAATAATAACTACCAGTTTTTCCTTGGGGGTTAACAGAAGGCTGTATATACTGTATGGGAAGAAAACAAAAGTTGATCAAGTGAGTAAGAACATGGGCACAGTTAATATCACTGGAGAGCCCTAGGTGGGAATTCTCTTTCTCCTTTGGGATTTTTTTCCTGATATTCTTCTATAGTCATAATTTGGAGGTGAAACATTAGCCGCCCATTTCTCCCTCCAGTTCTGTAGGAGCAGGAAAATTCTTCCATCAGAATTATTTAAATTGGAGGTTACAGCACAGAAGAGAATTTTTGGAATGCGTGTGATTCTGGTATACACTAATTTTGGAGTTTTTATTTTGCAAATGATGTCTCTGTATTAAACATGTATTTTTTTTCATGCATAACTTGTGGTTTGTATTTTTTAAAAGAAAGTGAAGAAAATTCTGTTCTTCACGATTTAATTGGTGAGGGATGGTGGGGGGGAAGGGAGGGTACAGCATGTCCAGAAGTCCATTCATGAGGAAACATTGATGTTAGTCCTGCAGGAATGTTATTTAAGAGAATCCTGGATGTTTCACACTGGCGTTATAACCCTCTAAGGAATGGGCAGCTCCTCTTGCGATGGTGACCCTCAGGAAGGCTCTGTAGAAGATGCCCAGCTGTGCTGTTTTGCTGTTTTTGAATTCGCCTAATATTGTTGCACTTCCAAAGGCTAAGTGCTAGGCTCAGTACACCCCTCCCTGAGACCTGCTGCAATTCCAGGGAAGGAATGAGAGGTTCAGTGTGGAAATTAAGAAACTTCCCTTTCTATAGTTTGATCCAGAGCTTGTGTGTAAAGTTGTAACTATTGTCTCAAAGATGTTTCTGACACTTCATAAAATGTCTGTGTACAAAGTACAAATGCAGTGTCCCTTCAGGCCAACGTACTCTATTTGGATGGTTGGAGAAGGCTGTGATCCTTTTTCCAGCCTTATTTCTTGAGTCGCTTGACAGGATGAAAAGCTGCTCGAGTCACATGCCAACAAATGCTTCAGCATTTGTAACACCATCCCTTCTTTAGCCGTGGTAACTTAAATTACTGAAGAATACTGAAAAGATGAAAAGGCTGTGATTTTAATCCTACAGTTGGTTGCTGCTTCAAAATTGCGATAGTTTCCAGATGTTTTGCAAACAGAAATTGGTCATTTCACTTAGAGGCAAGAGTCAAAATACTGCTTGGTGTTGCCATTCCTTGACATTGCTGACAGTCTGAGGGAGTTAAAATATTTTTAACTGTGGCTACATGTTCTTGCTGCTTCCTGTTAAACTGTGTTCCGTACCAGTAGCTAGACCGAAAACAGGGGAAGTGATTCTTCTGATACTTTTGCGTGTGTTTATACTTCTTTCCTACTTCTGGTTTTCAAGTTTTCATAAGGTGTCTAGGAAGAGAGGGAATGGAGAGCGGGTGTTCTTCACTTGTATCGAGACAGGTGAGACTATCATAAGGTGCGTATGTTTAAGGATGTGACTCAAAGATGAGGTAATTGCAGCGTGGCAGCATCCAATATGTTTGCGTTGTCTTAGTATTGTATTTGCAGCAATGTTTGCTTCATGATCTAGTTTGCAGGAGATAAACCGGATACCATGCACTGTGCGAAGGATTTTATTTATACAATTAAAAGCCTTTTCAATTAACTTCTCGGTTAGTCTGGGATCTATAGCAGTGTAACTACATCCCAGAAAAAGTTTTTCAGTGATGTGAATCCTAGTGTGAGGAGAGGAACTGGAAGTAGAAGAAACTCTGCGTGAAGAATCAGTGTTATTAGCACTATGGCTGTACTTTTACCTTTTCTTTCTGACATGTGTGCAAAGATGGTCTTTATTCACTTGTCCCTTTTTTATTTTGTCGTAATGCACATTCATGAACACGGTTACATGCCAGGTTTTCATACCAACTCTAGGCAAGAGCATTAGGAATCAAGGACATTGCCTCCAACCACACTCTGCAGATTCATTTGGCTTTTATGCTTCAGCATTTCCAGCTTGGTCTTGCTTTATATGCTAGACAAGGTTTATGCCAGGCTAATTGGTTGCTGGCATTCCTCAATTTCACAGCTGCTGTATTCAGCTGTGTACTAGAAAAATATAATGGAATACTGTTTGCAGAGAGCAAGAGGCAATTGTAAAGATATAAATTTGCTTTCTGGATGTTCAATAAAATGAAGACTTTTAGTATCACATTAAAGATGTTGAGGAACAAATTGTGTAGATGTAATGCCAATTTAAACATTATAGTATACATTTTTATTTAAACTGAGAATATTTAGTAGTTAGATATTATTTTTAGTTTTGTTAATATTGTTTACATAATCCTGACTTTCTTGGCCGGCGGCATTGGCGAGAGATGGAAGATTGTGGTTCTTTTGTTAAGGGATGTTGGCTTACTGTGCTTGTGAGAGCATTCAGTATTTTTGTTCATTCAGCAACCTGCTTTGATCTCCTTTCACTTGTAACTGTGAAGATTTAAGCCTTTAATTTTAAAGTGCTATTTCTTCACTATCAAAAGTAGTGCAGAGCACAGGAGCAGGTAATATGCCTTACTTGGTGGCTGTGGCTGATGATGTCTCAGCTTTCAAATTTTACTAGTGGTCTTTCCTCAATATTTAGCATGTTATCAGATTCTGTAAAGATTATAATATTTGAATGGTATAGAATATGTTTCCTGAACTTGTATTTTTGGGGTTGATGACTGGGCCAAACATTAAATAGAGCAGTAGATTATAACAACGTAATCTCGATGAGTCTTCCAGTTCCAACAGTGTTGAAAAGGTTCAGTGTCCTTGTAGACTCCAAGTGTAGCATTGCTACAGGAAAGATACGGATTCTACTTTTTCACTGCTAATAAACCAGAAACCTAATTAAAACTTTTTGAAACAGTGGTTTTGTACAAAGTGGGGTCACTAGAGTTATTGACTACAGAAAAGTTAGTGGAAAGGTCTTTGGAAGACCTCGCACAACAAAAAGCTTGCGGAAGTGCTCATCCATGGAAATGCTGTGCAGGAGTGAATGCTGTGTTGCTTCTAAAACTAGGCCATGATCCTCAGGGCAGGATGAGGGATTGAGCAACAAACACTGCTTGGGTGAGGAAACCGGAGGAGAACATGGGCATCTAGGGGAGGCCAGGGCTGATATTCCTGCTGTGCGTCTTCTGAGCACTTGCTGCTGGTCTTTGGATTCCCAAAATTGGGACTGAGAGGTGCCCCACTCCACTGCTATCGCCCTGGTAGTCACTTGTTTTTTTCTCAGCACATGCTGATGCACATGTTGGAGTTTAAACTATGATCCTCATGCATGTGGGCTGTTATGTAGGAAGTGAGTAAATCATGATAAGGTGTTTGTTATTATTTACTCACTCTATCTTAACAACTTATGCAACAACTGATAACAATGCAAATTGCTACAAATTGTGGGTTTCAGAAAAAGTGAAAGAATCCAGACTTTTTCTGTAGATTTGTACAGGCAGTGTAAGGAATTGCAAAGCCTGGGACTTGAAAGAGAAAGATACTAAGGAAATAGAAGTCCTGGAGCAGCGGGAGGATGTGGCATTTTGCTTGTTTTTGTAAAGAACTACTTAATATTCTTCAATGGAAGAGTGCACCCATGACTATGCTTTGGGCAGGTACAAGTCCAGAGGTTACAAATGATTATGTAGGTATGTTATGATCATAGCAAGGTAAGTATTGTACGTATGAATACACTGCTGCCCAGGGGTGCTAGCTACTGAATAATCCTGGGTTTGTGATGTTTTGACTGAGTTTCAGTTATTCTATTCTTCTTAGTTTTATACTAGAGTACATAGATTTACTTTTACATTCTGTGAGCCTTGCAGCCTCTTTATTTACTTAACTGGGAATGAATGATTAAATAGCCTTTGAAATAAAATAAAATATTAAATATATAAAGCTCTGTTGCATGTGTTGTAGAGCAGGAGTATCTGGGATTTCACTTAAGGTTGATTCTGGAGCTTGAAATAGTCACTGTAGTGACATGGGCAGAGATGATGTGGAAGGAATGGATTGACGTGGCCGAATGCTGTGGGTGCAGAGGGACAGGGTCGTCTGCTGTCATCAGAGATGCCAGGTTGTTCAGGTAGCTGGCGTGGAGGCCACAGGGGTGCCTGGGCTGGTGGCCAAGGGAGAGAGCTGCGCTGGCCTCCGGCTGCCCGCCTGGAGACCCCTACAGATGTGCGCGGGGGCTGCCTGTGAGCTAGAAACAAATTAAATCTGGAGGATTTTTGAGGGAATTCCCTCAAGCTTTCTGCATGTATAAAGCTTTAAGAGCAAGTGGGACTTCTTTTTTTTTATTTTTTCAGAGTTAATAAAACAGGCTTCTATCATTCCTTTTTACCACTCTTCTTCCTTCTCAAATACAATATAGAGTAAGGGGTTGCTTGTTTGTGCTATAGCTAGTCAGAGGAGAGTATTAGAGGAGTAGTTGTTCTCGTCTTGGTTTCTGTGGAAACCCCAATTCTTGGTACTCTCAGGGCAAAGAAATGATATGAAATCAATGTGACACTTGGGTCTTGATCCCTTTGTGTCAGTGCAGAGCTGATCTGTTATTACAATTGCTCCTCACTAACATGTGCAGGAAATAAGATAAGGTGTGACAGATGATATTAAAAGAATTTGTGATGCACTATATATTTAAGATGAAAAAATTCCTCCCTACAGAAAATTTCCTGTTGTACTTTACACTGGCTTGCTAACTTTGGCTCTTTTGTTTAAGAAGACCTAGCAGTAGCAACTCAACTCCAGCAATTTGTCTTAACAATAGTTTCTACAATGATGATCTGAACTGTTGATGCAGGGAATTTGATTTTCAGTCGAGTGATCAATCATTTGAATATTCATCAGAAATGGATATCAGAATGCAATTTCAAGGTGCTTTGCTCCTATGTCAGAACACTTAATGTAGCAGTCTATGAAGGGTTTGAAGGAGAGAGGAAAAAAAAAAAACCCTTTGTGTGGTGCACCATAGTAAACCTTCACGCCCACAGGAGATTAATAGTTTTGGAACCCAAAGAAAGAAGGGTTTAAACTGTGTATTTTTCACAGGGTAATCTACTGGCTTTCCATCAGTTTTCTATTTCTTATTAGAATCTCCCCTTGTGGATTAGATTTGAGCCAATTTACAGTAAGTGGTCAGGGATCATAATTTATTTATTTATTAGTCATCCTTTCTGCTTTTCTCTTTGTTTCTCATTACAGGGATTAAAATAATTTCTGAGAAACTTTCCCACATATTAGTAAGTGATTATTTGCATTTACTTTCTAGGTCGAATTCACCAAGCTATGGTAACATCTCTAAATGAAGATAATGAAAGTGTGACTGTTGAATGGATTGAAAATGGAGACACTAAAGGCAAAGAGGTAAATTTAATTATTTTAAAACTTTTCTCTTAAAAAAAAAGAGAAAAAGCTGCACAGTGCTTTGGAATTTACATTGAAAGCAAAAAAAAAAAAAAAAGAAAATCTGTGTTCTTTGGTTCCAAACTGTTGGACAATACTTGTTTTTTGTTGTATGAAATTAGACTTCCTGAGATCTGTGTCACAGCTTTCAGATAGTGCTTTTCATCTATTGATTTTGAACCAGATTAGAAAGACTGTTCTCATTATCCCTTTTTTACAAGGAGAAAAATAAAATTGTTGAGGGGGACACAAAGACTTGCAGTTACAGGCAAGAAACTAATGGGAGGGCTAGGTTAGAAATCTTGTGTGTGTATTATTGTAGAACAGAGCTTCTGGTTTGTTTATTTTTGTTGCACAATAATTTTCCAGGCTTGTTTTCCTTGTGAAACTGTGTCTCTGCATGTCCCAGTTATGCTTCACTACCCCTGTCCCTGTAAATTTCAGACCTGTTAGCAAATCATTTAAGGTCTCTAGGAAACCAGGTTTCAGTAGTTCTGAAACCATATTTTTGAGATATAATCACTGTCCCAGCCCTCCCTTCTCTACCCTTTTATGGCATTATGAATAAGTAACACTTACAAGAAAAATAAAGAGGTGATAAATTTAGCATGGCTTCCACCTGTGCTTTTAAATTTTTGAATCATCTGAGAAATTCCAAGTAGTTGAGGTCTCTATTTTATATTTCATATTCTACAGTAATTGTCAATTTACCACAGTAATGCTAACTACTTTTGTTTTAATTTATCCTTTTTTAAAATTGTGGATTATCTACTGGTCATTTTTAATTCATCTGCTTTCTGAAATGAGTTTTTAACAAATGAGTTTGCTGTTTGATGTTGCTAAAAACTGAATTTGCAGTTTTTAGCAAATGAGAGGGTTTTAGAGATTTAACCAATAGTGGTATAAAAACACTAAATACAGTTGTTGGGTACCCTCAAACATAAGAGAAGAAATGGAGAGGGTGACATTATCCAAAAACTTCTAAATGTGTGTTATAATCTTTTAAACAGATTGATTTGGAGAGCATATTTTCACTTAACCCAGATCTTGCACCTGATGAAGATATTGAGCCTAGTCCAGAGACACCACCACCACCTACTCCATCAGCCAAAGTGAACAAAATTGTTAAGGTTGGTAATGCCTACCTAATGTACTTGTTAAACTCGCAGTCCTCCTATGCATGTTATTTTTCTTGAATTTTTAAGTCTAACTTTTAGTATGTGGATCTACTTGATAAGTGCTTTCTACTTTTTTTTTTTTTTTTTTTTTACTGAGGTGGATAGGGAAAAGATTAACATATTTTTAAGAACTTGTCTGAGAGAATTGAGGACCAACCTTTATATCATTTATATAAAGGAAAAATACTGAAGAGATTTTTGGGTTGTTGTGAAAAGTACCTATAGTTCAAGCACGCCTTATTCCGTGCCTTTCTTGGAGAGATTTTGCAGCCTTTCTCTGTTGCTGGTGTCATATTTTTATTCACTGTAAATAAGAAAGGGTGGGGCTGCACTTTACATTTTCAATGATAAGCTAATCAAATAACAGAGATCTCTTTCCTTATAGAGTCGACGAACTGTCGTACCAGTTAAGAATGACACTCCAGCAAGAGATAATAGAGGTAAATGTCTCTTTCCATTTCATGCAGCTAAAAATATGGGAGTAAATCGAAGTATGGGAAAACATGCAGATGTAAAGTTCTACAGTAATTTTGCATTTCTAGTTCACTAGGTACTTATGAAAGTTGTAAAGGACATAGCACATCATTCCTGGAATTATTCTTATGAATTTTTAGAAATGGATTGTGCAAACAGTATTAAGATGCAAGTGCCATATAAGAAGTAACATTAAGAAGGTTAAGAAGAATGAAATGAAGGGGAAAAAGTTTGAAGTTCATTAATTATGCTACATTAAATCATGTTTAACTTTTCCAAATTGAAGCATGCTCAGTTTGCTTCAGCTTCACAGTACTTTAATATACAGTAAGTGAGGCATTTAAAAGTTCTTACACATTAAGTTTTCTAGCAGTCTCTGTATAAGAGTTCACTGAGAGACTGCTTAAACCCCAGAGGTTATTTCTCAGCCTACAATCAACAACAAAAAGCTATATTAAATGCTGAACTATCACAGGAGGGTGGATGAATGAAATATGTATTAGCTGAATATGGATGTAATGTATTTAGAATATAAGAAGGAATAGTAATTGCTTAGTAACTATTGACATTTTCTCTCAAGTGCTTAAGCTTAACTGGCTTCTATTCATGATGGTGATGGGATATCTTCAAACATTATTGTTTAAATTAATGACTTAATTGACGGAATACTGGAACAGGCTGTCCAGAGAGATTGTGGATTCTCCTTCTTTGGAGATATTCGAAACCTGCCTGGGTATGATCATGTGCCACGTGTTCTAGGTGTACCTGCTGGAGCAGGGAGATTGGACTAGATGACCTCTAGAGATTCCTTCCAACCTCAACCATTCTGTGATTCTGTGTGAATTCAAGCTATTATAAGATTCCATTCCGTCTGTTTAAACTTGAAAAACAAGTTGACTTGCTTAGCTTTGTTTTTGTTGCAAGTCTTCATATCTCTTCCGGGAACCATTGAGATCACTTTCACCCTTCTGTCATTTGCTTCAGGAGGTATCAGAAATTCATCAGGACATACATATTTATATATATTTTCTTTCAAACTATTTCAATCTAAATTTTAGATGTGTTATTGATGTGGTTTCCTTCTCACTTTCTGCTTTTTTTTAAATTTCATTTTTTAATGTCAGTTTTCTTCTATCTTGAAAGTTTTTCTGCTATTGGCATTGCATGATTGCATCAAATACCCATCCATACAAGTTGTCATTTGTATTAAGTGGTCTGTTTGGTATGGAATGAGCCCTATAACTTGCATTTTTATGGGAACTATGCATCTTACAATTCACATTTTGCTTAAGAATTTGTTGGTCTTGTAATTAAGCTTTTCTTAACATATTGTTCTGTTCAGTGTATTTAATTCATGCTATAATTTATATCTCCCATAATATTTGGAACTGATTTGAGCATTTGTCTCGTCTATCTGATTTTATTTGTTTCCACAGTTGTCTCCATGTTGTATATTCTATTAGTCTTGTTTGGAAGGGTTCTTTCAAAAGCAGTAATCAGAGCTACTGCCTTCACCTTCATACTCCTCCTGACAGACTGCCTTAGTGCTGTGTGTAAGCAAATGGTCAGCTGAACTGGGGTTGTTTTGAAGCAGCTCTCAGAAAAACAGCTTAAAACTTTCAGCTCTGCCAATGAGGCGTGTATTCTCACAGCTCCCAAAGGATTCACTAAGAAGAGACATCACTTGACACCTTTAGAAATTGCCATCTTTATTACATATAGAATCAATTAATAGATTTAGTTAGGTATATCAATTGTATACATCCCCTGTAATACCGTATGAGAAAGGTTTGTTTCTTTCACTTGTAGAATGTGCTGCACTTCATTGCTTTTCATTTGTATCTTTCTACTCCTCCAGAAGTTATAGGTTAAATGGACTGGAACCATTTTTTAATTGTTGGAGAAATAGCAAGGCCTTGTTTCTTACTGTGTTTTTGGGTATTATCACAGCATAAATAAAATTTCAGTACTTCAGACTGTGGAACTGCAGATCTCCAAGGACATATTTCATTATGTGCACATTATAAGTTGTATTTACAACATCCATTTGTGACATTGATATTTAATCTGTTGTGCTGGAATATAACAATAGTAAAAAAGACGACATACTGAATGTCTTTATTTAAAAGACTTTCTGAATGTATCACACTTTTTTAATGTAGTGAATTGCTGCTTTTTGACTGGTGCTTTGTTTTTATTATAATAAAGTATTTTGCAGTGGTTTAGAAAATGTTGTTTTTTCATACCTACATCAGCTTTGTGTTTTTCTTTTGCAGTGGTTGCTTCTGCCCGTGCACGGCCTACCCAGCTTCCTGAACAGTCTTCCTCCTCACAACAGAATGGTAGTGTTTCAGATATATCTCCAGTTCAAGCTGCAAAAAAGGAATTTGGACCTCCTTGTATGTAAATCATGTATAAAGGATACATTCATTCTGGGCATTACATGTACATTCTCTTGGATTATGTTGTTGTCCAAAAATGACAAAAAGTCTATATATGCAGTTGTCTGTATGCTTCCTTAAGAAGATTTTTCAGAGTGCTATGGCAACAAATGTTCAATTTTGTCCTAGTCATGCTATCATTTGGAGTTTATTTTTCCTTTGTCTTTTTTTTTTTTTAAACCATAGCTGTAATTTTTTAATTTGCCTATTTCGTTCTTTGAATTTAAACCAAGAGATCACATGTATTTGTCCAAATAATTTTTGAGGATCATTTTCCTTATACTTTCATTTTTGTAAACTTTATTTGTCCCATGATTTTTTTCTAATTCAATTATTTTATAAATTTTAGAAATTAAATTGTTGTACTAATTCTATACTAATACAGATTTGCTTGAGAAGTGAATTGATATAAATACATGGATTCTAATTATTGCTAAGTTAATTAATATTATTGTTCTATCAGAAATAATAAATTCATACAACAAACTGAAAATATATTTAAATATCATATTTTTTTAAGCACGTAGAAAATCTAATTGTGTAAAAGAAGTTGAAAAATTGCAAGAGAAGCGTGAAAAACGAAGACTACAGCAGCAAGAACTTAGAGAAAAAAGAGCTCAGGTTAGTATTTTTACCATAGAGACAGAAAACGTATTTCAGCAAGAGAAGATGTATGCAAAATTCTTGTGCTTTTTGTAGTCTTCAATAATTTTTATAAACTGTTAGAGCCTTGAAATGTTTTCATTTTATATACAAGTTTGATTTTTTTTTTTTTTGGTACATAGTTACATTGCTTTGGTAACTTATTTTAAATAATTTGCCCCTCTTTATTCTTGCAGAAATCATTACTTTTAATTTCTCTAACACCTTTTTGTAGTTACTTGAAAATCAACTACAGGTGATAACTGTTTCTAGAGGAAGACACATTGACAAAATTTAATCAAAACTCTGGCTTTTAAATAAGGTAGTTATTCTAGGTGAAGTACTACAACATTGTGATAAATTTATCTGATCCTTGAAGCTTAGTGGAAGTATTTGAGACTCGGGTTTGAATAATGATATTTTTTTCTTAAAATCTGTCTTAGCTTTGCATCATGCTGGCAACTAGGCAGCAAGTTATTAGAAACTTTGTGAAAGAAATGAAGTTGTTAATCCTGTTAGAAAATCTCTTCATATTAAATGACTTTCTGTCACAATAGTGTAAAAGCTTTAGCAAAGCCAGTAGCATAATCTTGTTGACAGGCCTCTGTATATATGTTAGTCTCCCTAAAGAGGTCCTACCAATCCTCTAATGACATAAGAACTACCACGACTAAGCTGACCTAAAATGATGTGTGTGGGATTGGTGTTCTCTTGATTCTCACCCATTTAAAGAAATAAATACTGTGTCCTTGTCACTGTGTC
>JAUBNY010000700.1:10806325-10820573 GCA_032275445.1 Crypturellus soui
TTTTATTTTTTTTTTTTTTTTCTCTCTCTTGTGGTTTGTTAGATATAATAAGTGTAAACATTTTGGCTGAGATTTAGAAAATTTTTGGTGTGCTAAGTTATGTATGGGTCCCTAGTTTTCCACCAAACTTAATGAGAGAGAAAAGCCTAACACTTTCTGAATCCAAGCTTTAGTGGTAAATTTGTGCATCCAGAGTTTGTATTTTTGTATTTTATGAATTCAAGTTGCATCTGTAGTATTTATGTTTTCCTTTATGATGAGGTGAAAAACCACAAACTTATTTGTCCTTTCAGGAGTGCATTAGAGCCTTAGGCCGAAATAAACCTCACACACCATTCAGAGCAAGTAAACTTACTCAGGTGCTAAGAGATTCATTCATAGGAGAGAACTCCCGTACCTGTATGGTAAGTCTGTGTTGTTGGTTTTTGGGGGTTTTGTTTGTTTTTTGAAAGATGTCCTAATTTTATTAGAGTTTTCAGCTGAAATTTGGGAAAGACTGAGTAAACTGGATGTATGCTGATGAGAGTACAATCTTTAAATGACAGGCAAATTTAGAGTTGGTATCAAAGGCATCAGAATATGCTAAAGGCTATTGAGGCAGGGAGTAGTTGGAACAGATGGGATGAATAGTTGTATATATGTGTATTTACATCAGTATGAAAAGCAGAATTCTTTCAGATGATTGAAAGGACAGATAAAAACACTTGCTTTCAAGTGGCTTTATTTGTATGTTCTTAATATTACTTCTTATGGAAGTGCAAACTCTGTGGTGAACAACTGTTGGACTGTTTGCATTTGTTATCTTTTTACATATTTCTTGGAATTAGTCTAGGAGACACAGAAATTTGCAGACCATAGCTTGAAAACCACTGAGTTAGGGCAGCCTAATCTTCTATTTGGCTATTAAGCACAGTCCTAGTTTAAAAGTAAAATAGCATTTTTTTATTCATCTTTTATTCACTGTCAGTACTGTGGATGGTGGTCCTTCAGTTTTCTCATGGATTTCTATAGGATTGTTTCCTTTCCATTGAGAGTTGTTTCCTTTCCATTGAGAGAAGGCTCTACAAATGCTGTACTGGATCAGAAAGCTAAACTATGCTTCTATCTGCACTACTGAAAAGGATGTGGAAAGTTAGGCTTTCTGGAAATACTCTGTACATACACATATCGACACTTCAAAATGATTTACAGGTTCTGACCATTACCCCTTTTAACAAAATGTCTCTATTTTAGTGAAGCTTTTTCATTTAATTATTACTTTTCTTAGTTGTCATAACATTTGTCCTGCTTAAATGCATTAAGAGTGCCAGCAAGAATAATCTGTGGTCAGTTCTCCCGGTGTTTAGTTCCAAATAAAGCTTATTTTCCTGAATAGAATATTCAGTGTAGTACTGAATCACAGGGGAAAAAATGCTTCTGAAAGTGAGTGGAAATAGAATTGAATTATTTTTAATATTCTCACCCAAACAACTATAATTAGTTTACAGTTAAGAAAACCCTTTCATTTTGAGGCATTACGTTTCTTCCTATTTTTCAATGGAGTTTTGTGGAAATAGGACCATTTGTGGTGTTCTGCTTTTAATGTGTAAATTCAACTTTTATCAAGAGCGTTGTTAGTGAAATTTCTTCCTCAAAATACTGATTTGGGAAAAACTACTTGGTCGATTACATTTTATGCTGAATTATGATTGAAAGTCGGGAAGAAGGAAAGGATGGAAAGAAAAGGGGTGAATGAAAGACAAACCTGGTGTACGTTTTTATGATAAATTGAGCTTTTTGCAGCTCTTGTGTTTTCCTGCAGTACAGATGGAGGAAGAAGCTCCCTGTCTAGAGGTTTCTGAGCATATGTTGGACCTAGCGAAGGGTAGGAGAGGCCTTGGAGGAGAATCGTCTCCAATCCTCTCTGGTTCCCTGGAAGGGGGCCAGAGTTTCAGGATTTCTCCCCTGCAGTGGTCATGTATGGGGAATAGTGAATCCTCATCATTACTAGGAACTTTGTCCATCTTCTGATTCTTCCTCTGTCTCCTTTTATCCAGACAATTTATTTATCCTTCCATTGTAAAACTTGCAATTTCTCATGGTGTGCCTGGCATTTAAGTGTGTTTATGTAATATGCTGGCAAAAAGTTGCTAAAGAAATGTACAATGAAAGAAAGCGGTAAATCTTCACAGTTTCTAATTGCTAGAGCTGAACAGTATTTTATTGAATTAAAAGTGTAGTTATTCAGCAGGTACACTGGTTTCTTGTTTGGGACAGAACCATTTAATTAAGTGCGGTATTAGGAACTTCTAAAAATGCAAACTGGGTTGAAAAATAATGAGGAATTTTCTTGAAGATTTCTACAACTTATTATAGAGATCACTGCTATATTCTCAGAATAGTATCTACTTTGCAGGGGAAACTACAACATAGGAGATTTTTACATGTATAATACTATTACAACTGCTCCAAGGTAGAATAGAGATAGTGGTAGTGTTTCCTCCAAAAATTTTAGCGTGTTACAGGCAACATAAATTAAAGAGATTATAGAACAGAAATATTACTTGTTTAGAGAATATTATTTATTGAACATGTAAGATAATTCATCAAAATCCAGTAAGATCCAGTAGCCCTCTATCAGAGGGAAAATCAAGCATCCATTTACTATATATGTTTGCTTCCAAGAGATGCGCTTAAATACGTTGGTTTGGATTTTCTTAGGTGTTGTAGTTTCACTGAAGTTCTTGTCTTTAAATATTTCAAAGACTCTTTTCATTGTTTTTAAATAGTTGTAATCTCTTTGTGAAATTTGGAAATGCGCTCTAGTATAAATTGCATCCCTTTTTCAGTAATGTATCATCAGCTGAAATCTGCAAGAGAGCTATATAGAATAGTTCTATTTTTTTAAACAGTACCAGGTCATTCACTTGCTGCAATTGTCCAGACCTCTCAGTCTTCCAGGCTTGAAGGACTGCAGCCTTGGAGGCGCTTTGAGATTTAGGTGTCCCAAAAGGGACATTGTTTCCACTTTGATGGCTAATAAGCACTATAGAGTCAATATTCAAATTGGCAGATATAGTAAGTATTTGTCTTAAAGATCCTCTTGACCGTAGATGGTGCTGCTCTTTCCCTCCTTCTCATCAGAAACTATGAATGGGGATATGAAGCAAGGGGAGCCTGCAGACCTCCTGTCCTTTCCGTTTTTGGGTTGTGGGGGCAGCGGGGTGTGTGTCTTTTAGTGGACGTTGCTGTTCAACAGACTGAGTCCTGGGCACAGGGTTCCTTCCCTCAACGAGGTATCCGTGTGGCAGACCCTGCGTTCAGTGTCACTGTGTTCCTTGTACACCTGAAGAAGTTGCAGCCTCCCCCTGGCCCCGATATTCTGACAGTTTCCAAGTGTCATCTACTTTGAACATTAAATGGAAGCAAATGTTGCACAAGATGCATGCTTCACATACAGTGACTCTGAAAGGATTTTGGGAACCTTAATGAGGAAACATGTACTTATACAATCGTTTGAAACCTATGTTTCTTGTTTTTTTCTTTAGTAACTGGTGAGTACCAATGTTAGCAGTTGAGACATAGTGTATATGGTAGCAGATGCTTTAGACTTTCAGTCCCCCTCCCACCCCGTATTTTCCTTTTTCCTGATTCTCAGGATGATTACCTCTGCCTTGTACAGTAACGTCAGCAGCAGGATGAAAGAAAAGACCAGGATTATCTAAACCGCATCAGTTTCAGTCTCCTGATGCTGTGCTATCAGGGAAAAAAAAAAAGTGTTAGTGGCTAGGATCATATGGGTGGACATAGCCTGGACACTGCCTTTATGGCTCTTCTGGAGGGAGCACAGATGGAAAGAACCAGACTACTGAAAGTAGCTAGAACAAGTAATGATGCCACTGTTGCCTGATCGCATTGTTATTTTCTCTGGGTGTTGAAAAGAGGTCTTCAGTTTCTTTTTTATTTCACTAGAAAAGGAAAGACTGGTAGACTCCAGATATGTCTGATTCTTAGTAACCTGCCAGGTATTTATAGATACTTTCAAGTTCAGAAAAAAAAATCCTTTATTCAGGAAAATTACTTAAACGTGTACTGTAATGTTAATAAGTAATGTTCTGGCCTGTGGCCAGTGTAGATCTCTTCAATCAGCATGAAGTATGCTTGAATGGAGAACAGCTTTCAAAGGTTAAAAAAAAAATCTGGTAATTGCTTCCGGGATCCACTAGAATTATTTTCTGCTGAGCTGCATATTTCCCTTTTTGAGGGGTCTTATTTTTCAGTGAGAGTTTTGCGTTTGCATGCTGTGTCCAAGACTGTCGGATGGGGGAAATTAACTGAAATTTTCTCGAATTCTTCATGCTTTGGATATGGTTAAAAAAAAAATAAACTGAAGCTTTGACTTGATGTTTCTCTTCTTGAGGTGTCATCATTAGAATATCTGTATGTAGTGGACATCTTTTTTTAATCTCATATGAGACTGGAGATCAAAAACAAATTTAATTTGAATTGATCTATCCTTCCATCTGTACAATATGATTTATTAACTTGCAATTTGTTTTCTCCAGATTGCTACAATTTCTCCAGGAATGGCATCATGTGAAAACACTCTAAATACATTGAGATATGCAAATAGGTATGGAAAATACTATTGTCTATAGTTATACTAGGTGTTCATCTCTGAAATTTGGAATACCGTTGCTCCATGATATATAATTGTTTTAGCTACTTCAATAATTTTAGTGTACTGGCATTTCGTAATAAAATTGAGATCAGAAGACTCATTTGGGCACATATTTAATTTAATTTATAACTTTTTACAACCATTACAACAGAATCAATAGAAACTCCATTTAAGCCATTATCTATATGAATATAGTGTGGAGGACAGGGAAATACCCTTATTAGTTTTGCCCCTCCTCTGGAGACATCAGCTTTTACATTAGAGGTAGTTAGTATTCATGATCCATCCCCTAGAGCCTCTGATGAGGTAACAGGGGCTGATTTCAGGGGTGTCTTCAGAGATACCTCTCTGTAAGGTACTACCACCTTAGAATTGCGTGGAGTTTGCAACCTGTTTTATATATATATATATATATATATATATATATATATATATACACAAAGTGTAGTTATCAGGAATCTTTGTTTGCCAAGTGTAACACGAAGTTTATTTATATACCAAGTATTCTGGTTGAATTCTGCAATTGCTGTGGCTCAGATTTTATGCATCGTAAGTAATACCCAATGTACCTAAGTGAGGAGTCAGTTAATAAAACAGTGGCTTTGTAGCCAGTGTAGAGAAGCCAGCACCTCCAGCGGCTGATGGATCACCTCTGAGATTTGTACTCCTCTCTGTAAGTGCTGACCTCTCCTTATTGCGGCTATAAAAGGAGCTTCCCCAGCTGGAATTCCTGCAACCCATGCCTGTGATGATGGGGCGGCCACGTCCCCTGTGTGCTGCAGTCAGAATTGCCCAGGGTTTTACAGCAAAACCCAGAGATTTCCCGCCTTCTTTGCTGCAGAGAACAAAGGAGGAAAACAAATGCCTTAGCCATTGGAAATCCTGGTTTGGGATTTTTTTTTTTTTTTTTTGCCAGAATATGCTACCACCTAGTGGCCTGGCCATTTTTTTTCTTGCCTGAGAAATTATTAAGACTGCACTCTGGCTGGTGCTGCTCGTCTGGGAACCTCCAGCAAGACACTAATTGGGCAAAAAGGACTGCTGGGTAGGAAGGGTTACAGCAGGCTTCCTCTGGGAGGCTGTGTGCTTGTGTCTGCATCAAGGGAGCTAATAGCAAATCTGTCCAACTTGAACTACTCCTTGTGACTTCCATCCTTATGAGTATGGGGCATCTAGGTAGCATAAGGAAGGAAAATTCACTTTGGTCAAGGTGGCTGGACCTTTCTGCTTCTTACAGAGTAAGGGCTGCAAAAGTGATTCCAGCAAAAGACACTGTACATTTTTTTACAAGGGGGTAGTGAGTCTAATGCAAAAGATGATTTTCTGACATGTAGGTAGTATTGGGGGTCACTTCCAAAAAACTAAATACCCATCTCTAGTATACTGTATATGTATGTGTTGTGTGTATGTTGTGTGTTGTTATATAGTAGATGCCTGTCACTGTAAAGTTACCTCATATGTTTTGTTTAGTATTTTAACTTTTTCTATTGATACACTGTTTTAACAATAAGAGTGGGGTGTTTTTAGGTTCTGAGTACTGGTGTGTGTGTGAAGTGTAAAATAATGGGCAGTGTGTATTTTAAACTATTGTAGTTGTAATGGTTTGATGTTCTGAAAGGAGCAATTTGAATCTGAATGTAGACAGAATTTTATTAACTAAACTGAATGCAATCTGGAATTAATCCTCTGAAAACATGTCTATTATACTTTCCTGCAAAAAGTAGCACTGGTTTTGTTAATTTTTGTTAGTGGTACATAACTCAAATTTGCAGATTTAGAAATTTTGACACTCCCTTACTTATGATTAAATTTAAAAATAATTTATTTTCTTGTTATACTATTAAAGACAAATACTAAGAAAAGAGTTGTCGTTTTAACTGTCTTTTTGAGAACATTTTCTTTTAATTTGCTGCTGTATTTTGCTGCTGCAGAGTAAAGGAATTCGGAATTAGTCCTTCGGACATTCCCTTCTCACAGGGTAGTGGCAGTCGCTCTGATCTCTCTCCTTCCTATGAGTATGACGACTTTTCTCCTTCAATCACCAGGTCTACTTCATTCTATACACGGAATCTTTATTTTTAAGTTTTCTGTTTGGCTATCTAATTTTACAGACCAACCTTTCATTAGTCCCCTTGCCTGAGTCACACATACTTTGTTTTTATTTTGTTTGGCAGGTGATGGTTCTGCATGATCTGCAATCATCTTTCCATTTTTTTTTTGTTCATCTTCCTTAAACATCCATACTTTTTATCCAGGCTCGCTATTTTCCTTCATATATTAAAGAAATGGTGATGTCACCTTTATGCATTTAGTGGACCAAATCAAGTCTGTTTTGAATAATATTCATATGTCTTCTTTTTGCTACCTAATTAAAAATATAAGGAATTTTGATACATGCATACTTTGGAAACATTTCATCTGGAGATGACTGAAATAAGGTTTCCATTTTGGTAAAAATGATACTTTAAAAGACTTGATTTCCCTCTAGATAGAGTTTGTTTTAATACTTGCTATAAATTCAGACTTCGGTAGTCTGCTTTGTAAACTTACTTTCAAATGAACTTTTTTCCTGAATCAGATTATTAGACTCTTTAAGATTTGGGGATTTTTTCCCTTCTTACTTGTTTGTAACTAGTAAGATTTTAACCAAAAATTGCCTTTTGCTTTAATTCACCAGTAATAGCTGAAATTCAATGGCCCCTGCTTTCTAGGAGGCCTTTTTTGGTATTGGAAGTACGTTAAATTTATGAAGCTGACATCATCATCCTTAGAAAATGAAGTAAATAGCATATAAACCCAAAGAACTTTTTTTTTTCATTGTGACTATTTTGTGAGGGAAGTTACTAATTTAAAAATGAAATATTTCCTGATTGTAGAGTGAAGGAACTGACGGTTGATCCTAGCGCAGCAGGAGATATCCGTCCAATTATACACCATGCTCCAAATCAGATCGATGACTTAGAGACACAGTGGGGTGTAGGGAGCTCTCCTCAGAGGGATGATCTCAAACTGCTTTGTGAACAAAATGTGAGTAGTTTACAGAATTGCATATAAAGAGGTGATTATAAATACAGTGCCAGAACTATACCAGAATAATGTGTATTTATAGGCCATTAGCAATATCATTAATAAGTATAGCATGACACTGCAACTTTTCATGTTATGATATTTACTCCCATACAGAGGAATCTGTTTTCTTGGGGGGTCAGAGAAAAATGTTTTATGTCGTCTTTGCTGCTTAGGACTTCTAACATCTACACAGTGTCTGCTCTAGGCTCGAACATTGTTTTTTTGCATTTTTCCAGTATAGCTTCATTGCTTAATAGAGAGCTTAGAAGTATCCTGGGAAGGCTTTATTTAACACTCAGATGTTGTTGAACATTATTTTCTGTGCATGTAACACTCATTTCAAGTCAATTTGCCTTTCTCCGCCTTTAGAAATGCAGCTATACATTGTTTTTCTTTCCCTACGTCAGGATTTTCGTGGCTGGGAAAGAGCCACAAACATGTTCCCAAAATATCTTCCTCGGGAATGAATAGGGAAACTGGGACAGACGGGCATCCTCTGAAGGATGTTTTCCACATTGCAGATCATTGTCAACTCTAATTCTTATTCTTTTCATGTTCAACAGAATTAAAACCCACCTTGTGTAAATGCTGTTCAAAGATTAAAAAAAGAAAAAATCTTTACTCTTCTACCCTATTTCCTCTCTGCTTTCTCAAGTACCTCTCCATGGAGTTTCTCATTTTAGTATCTAGTTCTTCTTCTAGGACTCTATTTTCTAATAATATCCTGCGTGATTCTTAGGGCTTCCTACTGGACAATCCTTCCACCTAAATATCCTTTCATATCATACTTTTTCGTTGCTCAAGTAGAGTTTGATTAAGCTGTGTCGTATATTTTTCAGAAATTCAAAGGCATGCTATAAAGAACCATGCTGTCTTGATAAAACTTTAATTCTAGCAAACTGTCTCCTTTCCCCTTTCATTGTTAACTATTCATGTCTAAAGAAAAAGTCCTGTGTGTTACCACAGTATATAGTACCATATTTTGCATTCTTCTCATATATTAACGACTTTTTTTATTTTCTCCTTTACATTTATTATACTTATTTTCCAAAAGACAAAGTGCATTTTGATATCATGAAATGTACTGAACGCACTTCTCTGTTCTCAAAAAATGTTGTCTGTTTTGCTATGCAGAAAAAAGGGCCCTGACAGCAAGTAAGTTTTCTGTAGATGCTAAAACCTAGGAGAAATTACTGTTCTCCATTTATAACTTCTGTCTTCTACTATTTGGGCTTGTTTTCTTTATGTAGAATTCCCAGTTTTTCAGTATTCACTAGGATATATGACTGGAAAATTTTAATGAATAGGAATTAAATTAAACTTTGTAACCATTTTGATCTTATTCCCCTCTGCCTTAATTTTTGAAGATTTTCATGTCAGAAGTGTAAACTTCTAAGTCTGTCTTCAACAAATTCTGCCTTCCATGTATTTCTTTTCATATTCTGTGATGGAATGCAACATGTTCAGTATATTTCCTTTAGCCAACTTCTTTCCACTGTAACAAACTTAACTATCGTTTTTAGGAAGAGGAAGTTTCTCCACAGTTGTTTACTTTCCATGAAGCTGTGTCACAGATGGTAGAAATGGAGGAGCAAGTTGTTGAAGATCACAGGGCTGTCTTTCAGGTAAAATATGGGACTCTGCATTGCTTTGTATTAACTCAGGAATTTAGGATCCTCCAAGAAAAGTTAATATTCTCAAGATACAGGATAATATCTGTTAATTCCACTGCAGTCAAATAGAGATTTCTAAATTGTTTATTACACTAAGCCCACTGTATCAAACAAGAAACCAGTTTGGAGCTATATACATCACTCTCTGTGTTGGTTATAAAAAAGAAACATACTTTTCTGTCATTCCAGAGATCTACTAAAATTTTCCCCTTCTAGCATAAGAAAAGCTATTTACTTTTTCCTTTGACGCTGAGATATATTCTCTTTTAGTCCTTTTCAAGCATTAATGACCATATTTTGCAAGGAGCTTTCTCAGATTGTTCTCTCATTTCCAATTTCCCTGTCTAATCTGTGACAATATTCCTTTGCTGAAGTGGGCAGTTAACTGAAGTGTTTCTATTAGAACTATTTCTGTTGAGAGTATGATCATCTCTCTCTCTCTCTGGGATACAAGATTTCCCTAGAAGAGACAGCAGTATTTCTAACTACCAGTCTGCTTGCTCTGTAGAAGTAGAAATAAAGGTGTCCTCTTGCCACTAGTCAGGGTCTTTGGAAGGAGTATTGGCAACACAATGCTCGCTAGCACTTTGAATCCTTTTACATTCTCAGAGTAAGTTGTAATGAAAATAAGTATGGATTAATTATCTCCAGAAGGGGATGCAAGTTGTTTCTGTGGGTAGCCATAGAGCCCTAAGGCGAGCCGTCCATTTGGCATGTCTGCTGAAGGGAACAGCGGAGCATTAAACCTTGTGTATGGAGTACACACATCTCCTCAATTAAGGCATCTAACCAACTAACATCTAACTTAAGGCATCTAAAATAACACATTTTAGAACATATGTAGAGATCTAGTAATTAAAAATAACTAGCCCTGAGGTAAAATGTGCAACAGTGTGAAAGTCATATGCCATATGCTGTAGCTGTGTCCTGATGCTTACAAACTGGGGAGACAAACTACATGGGCCTGTTGTTATTGCTTGCTTGTGTCCATCTGGCCTTCTGCTGCAGACTGCATCTCCTCACTGCAGTCAGCAGCAAGAACCGTGTCCAAGGTTCAGCTCCCTTCGTTCACAGCATGGCTTGTTGGATAATACCATGGGTGAAGGTGGGCTGCACCAATACGCTGTCTCTGAGTTGTACCAGACAGTTCTTAATGTGACAAAAATGTCTTAAAGGTAGTGTTCTAGAGATGCTTACCTTTCATTGATTCTTCGGTGTGTGTGTGTGTGTATTGTGTGTGTGTGTAATGTGTATATATATATATATACACATTTACATTAAATGAGATAAATTTACATTATTTACATTAAAGGAGATAAATACTATGCTACCAATGTGAACTCCGCCTGTCCTGAAATACCAAGAAACATACATAGGGATTGCTTTTAATATTATTTGGGCTGCTGAGCACAGAGGGGAGGAATTAATTTCGGTATTTCAGATCCAACATTCATAGCCGTTTTCCCTTTCTAAATCAAGACATTTCTAACAGAATCAGTTCTCCTAATGATAGCTTTGCATTAGTGCATAAGTTTTTTAAGCTCCTGCTTGTATTCTTATTTGCTGCTAGACCTCCCACCTGTCCCTTCTTCCTCCCTTTTCCCACCTCTTCTGTTACAGTGTAGTGACTAGACAGTAGGAGTGTCACATTTAAAAAAGGAGTAATTCAGCTTTTTTTTTTTTTGGGAAATTTATACCTTTGACAATGTATTTATTTCTTCTTTAACTTTTGTCTAGGAATCTATTAGATGGCTGGAAGATGAAAAAGCTCTTCTTGAGATGACAGAAGAAGTAGACTATGATGTGGATTCTTATGCTACCCAACTTGAAGCAATTCTAGAGCAAAAAATTGATATTCTGACTGAACTTCGAGGTAGACTGATTTTAATCACTTTTGCATGCATTAATAGCAAAGATAGCAAAAAGAGTGTGGCTATGTTTTATTTTATGCTGTTCTGCGTGGCCTGTGAGGAAATGCTCTGTCCTATGCTCTGCTGTCTAAGAGCAAGATTGTTCAGTTTATTGCAGTTTAAAGGAAAAGGCTCTGCTTTACCCCCAGGAGTACACACCCAATCCTGCAGCTTTTTTCCTTTGCTTTGTTATGAAATAAAGGATAAATGTAGGGAGGGAAAAAAAAAGATGAGAAAACAAAAAAACCAGTGAGGAACAGGTAGCAGGAACTCCTGGTTCCTTCTGCATTGCACTGCAGTGTGCCAGGGAGCCTGCTGTCATGTTCAGTCTGCGTATTTAGAGCTGTGTCAAGCCCTAAATTGCTTGGTTATTATACCTTCTGGCTCATTAGTATTCCTGACTGCCTTTTGTCAGCCTCTCTTTGCTGAAAACAAATCACAGATATTTTTTAGTGTCCAAATTTGAGACACTTCAGCATATCTTTTAATATTATCTTGTTAGCTTGGTACCTCATTCAGGTAAATGGAGATATAGGGAGTCTTTTTGTTTTTATATTCCAGGTCTCCTTTGATGACACATGCTAGATTGGTGAAATTGAAATGGTTTAGGACTTAAGGCTTGTTGTTGTTGTTGGAACCACATTATAAAATGCCTTAGAAGATAAAATCTTTGATTATACTCAGTTTGACTATCTGCTGTAGGTTAGAAGAATACTTCAGGCAAGTCAGATATGGCTTGCTTACACTTTAAGGGTATGTTGCCCACAGTGTACTCCAGCAAAGAAGTGGAGGTACTTTCTTTTGCTTTTTGTGAAGTGGAAACCATTATCTAGTTCATAATAAGACAATTTTAGATATCAGCAATGGCGAAACAATGATTTGTCTCCTTGGTCTGTAATAATTATTAGATATTGCTTTTGAAAAAAGGCACTGGAGGCAATTTAGGAGAACCTTGCTTCTTTATAGTCAGTGTGATACATACACAGCTCTACGGGAGAGAACTACTGTTAAGTCAAAAGTTCTTTTGCTCAGCAACATTTGTGTTCTGTTCATGGCACATAATGGTCACTGAGTATTTCAGCTTCTGTTCATGTTAGTTTGGGATTGATTCCTTTGCGGTTTCATTTTGGTTCTGTTCTTCACATTTTTGAGCTTATTACAAGGGAATAGGAAGGAGAGGGTTTTTTCAATTCTCTTGTTAGGAATGGTACATTTATCTGTTTATGGTGAATATCTTCAAAAATATAATCATGAATGCTTTTCTACCTCTGTAGTAAAACATAGGAGAATCAAATTTGGGAGGGTATTAGACTGCACAGGAGTGACTGATTGTAGACCTACGTACAACTGTGGATGCCTTTAAGGGTGGTTTAGAAGCTGTTGGGAAAGAGGAGGAGGTAGCTGTGTGGTCTGTAAATTCGAAGCAGAATGTAAGGGTGAAGTGGTTACATGTTGGGAATGCAACTGTGCAGCTTCCTAATCTGTCCTGCCTAGAGACAGGAGCAGCATCTGGGAAAGGACTGAGTTGCTAAGCAACCTGCCTGTCTTTCATTCAATACTGGTGAGTATTGAATTTAAGCCCATCTCAGTCCTCTTGTGATTTGCAGCCTCAGCCTTTTCTTGCGTGCGTTTGGAGGAGTGAATGTCTTTTGCTGTGCAGTAGGGCTGTGCTGTGCAGCAGCAGCACGTAGTTGCAGGATCTGTGATGAGCAGAAACACATCAGTACTCATTCTCTCTTTTTTTCATTAAAGATAAAGTGAAATCTTTCCGGGCAGCTCTACAAGAGGAGGAACAGGCCAGTAAACAGATCAATCCGAAAAGACCACGTGCCCTTTGAAATGGGCCTTTGCTGCTAAAGGAATCCACGAACCTGTACTGCTGTAGCACATATACATTAAAAAACCAAGTGGCCGGAAGAACTCAACTACTTGAAAGTGAAAAACTTTAGAAATGTCTGTGGAAATGTCCTGTTTCTTATTCACCTGAGTGACATTCTCAGTTTTGTGTGAAATGCTCCTATGATGTCTACAAAATGCTTCTAGACCAGACAGCACAACCATGCAGGGTTCAGATCTGTGAAGCACTTTGTTTAAAATATTTCATTTATTCAAATTGTGAATTTTATGTTTTGGAAATATTTGCCATGTTTTTAATAATGAAGTAAAACTGTGGCCATTAAAAATGCCACAGTATTTCCTTTTAACTATGTTCAGTTTTGTTACGAAGACCAGCTGTGCAGTTTTAAATTGTGTTTGCGTGCATGCCCACCGCACTAGTGGTTGTACATAACTTCTCTTCTACAGACAGCTGTGCTCACCTCTTCCCATTCTGTGCCTTGATGAAGGCTACTTAACCCTAGACATCCTCCCTATGAAGCACAGCCTTGACAACATTCCTTATTTGTCAATGTAAATTACTTTTAGTGTGTGTACATTTTTAATGTGTTTGGAGACTTTTTTTTTTTTTTTTTTTTTTTTTTTGTGGCTAGTTAATTTCATAGGATGTGCCATATCATTTGAACGGGAACTGCAAGAGCTGTTGAAGTGGACAAACAGCTCCCATTTCATCCTCCTTGTAAAAATCTGGAATCTAGATTTATTTGAATACCATAAAGAGTGGCTATATAATTCTAACATTTTCTCTGTAAAAAACAAAAACACAAATATAAATTAGTTGATGTATAATAAAGGGTAATGTTTAAGTACTGAGGAGAGTTGTATCTTAGGATAATGCAGATATACATTATGTGGTATGGTGTGATAATGCTGTCAGAATAAAGGTGCAGTCTGACTTCTACATGTGAATAGGATAACTGTCAAAGATTGGGGATCCAGTTAAATACATAGTACCCTCTTACATACTGTTAAAATTTGGCTTTTGATGCATGACAAACTTACATGTACATTAACTGTAGTTTGCAGGTGGTTGAGTAGTT
>JAUBNY010000700.1:10824418-10837690 GCA_032275445.1 Crypturellus soui
AGTTTGTAGGTAGTTGAGTAGTTCTGTTGCTTTAAAGAAAGTAGCTAATACCTATTTTTCCCTTTGTCCAGTGCTAGCAGCTGAAAAGTGGGGTGAAATTGCATCATTTGAGGATTTGCACAATACTTCTCTCTACCTAGTGCTAATAGAAATCCCCCAAGTACCTGCACAGTACCTTCTCACAAATGGTGCCATGTGTATCAACACTTTTTAGGTGGTAGCACTCAAGTTATTTTTGCAAGTCAAAAAAAATGACCTTTCCTGTAAGAACTTCTTGTCAAATGAAGAATTGTAGACCTCTAGGTGTTCTCCCTGTTTTCAGGAGTTCATAGCAGCAGACTTTCCTTGGAACTACTTAAACATCACTTTTGGAATACAAGCCTGTTTGTGCCAGGACTGGAGGGAAATAAAGGGGAGGTGATGGAAAAAAAGAGTTAAATGAGCCAGGAATTCTTGTAGTGTTTAATGTTTGTATCTCCCATAGGAAGGTAGCTATGGGAAGCTCCTGTCACATCATGGTGGGGGGGGGGGGGGGGAATCTTCTTGTGTGTAAACATGAAAACTGAAATAACAATGTAGATTTTACACAATGTGTTTAATAAATTAGGCTATTAAATTAATTTCAGATGAGAATTTACTTCTGTGCAAGTTATATTTTGCTTTGAGAAGGGTTTTACTTTGTGTCTAAGTTATGTTTTGAAAAATATTTCAAAGGCCTCTGATTTCAGAATGATTACTTTTGGAAATGACCATTCTGTGCAAGCCTGTAATTTAGGAAGAAATTCCATGAAGCATTTTCCTGACCTTAGTTTTGCAGCAGCTCTCGGTGAAACATCACTGATCCTTCTGAGCATTTGTAAATGCTCAGCACAGGTAAAAGGGAGGAAAATGGGGAGAGAGGAGGTAGAAGGCAGCTGCTTTGGGTCATAGGTGCTAGTACAGGTTAATTGGAATAGCCAAGGCTTTTGTTTATTTGTTTACTTTTTTTAAGTTGTTGCAGAGGGATCTAACATGAGAAACAATCAGTACGCTGCTCTTCAAAGCTCTGTGCAAGCTAGCGACAGTGGTTTACAGCAGGTACCAAAGAGGAGAGACAGAAGAGAGGCAGTTAAAGAGTCCAACAGCTTTTTACGAAGCTCTGTAAATAACACATCTAGTCCTGTGGGTCTAGCAGGAGGGATGTTAAGGAATGGCCTTTGTTACAGGCCAGTGCTGTAACAATCTGGTCAACGCCAATCCTGAAACAGTGAGAATTTAGATACAAAATTAGTATGACTTTTTATGGCACTCAATCTTGCAGCCCATTACTATGATGGACTGAAATTACTTGAACTGGACTTAAAGGAGCAGATCTTGTTTCCTGTCTGAAAGTATACAAAAAGTGTGACACATCTCTGCAATGTGATCCTTCTGTACAGGTCTTGGCATGTTTTGGTGCTTATTTACCACCAGTCAGAAATGCATCTTGAATGCAGGGAAGCAGCATGAAAATAATCATGAAGTTATAGATTAAATGAACAGTTTTCAAGCCATTGTTGCCGGATGTCTGCTGACTAATGACTGAAGTATGAATACTTCCTTGCATCATTAGTTAGGCTTGAATAAAATGAAATTCATTTTGGAGCAGTTTTTTTGCTAGTTTCATGCCACTTCTCCATTTACTATTGTATTTATGGAAGGACATATGCTGTATAAAAAAAGTCATGTTAGTACAGGCATCATGCTACAGGAGTTGGTCTTTTTCTGAATCATAACAAAATAAAGTGGATTTTTAATGGGTGTTATATAGAGTTAATGCAGTCTTCCTGAGTAAACCTTGCCATGTCTCTGGTAACAAATATATAATCCAAACTTTAACATACTTCAGTGGGTATTTTTATCAAATGCAGGAATGCTCACAAAATCATATGCTTCAAGGCTCACAAAAAGCAAACACAACTCTGATATGGACTAAAACTCTCTTGAACAGCAGAGTAGATTTCTCAACTGTCAATGCAAGGTGCCTTGTATTTTTTTCTTGACAAGAAAACTTCCACCCCTGTCTCAGAGTGCTGGTACTTTACTACTGTTGGTACTTTACTGCTGGTTCCTAGAGTGGTTTGAGGAAGGGCTAAAGGAGGTGGAGAGAGGCAGTCCTAGGTAAGCGTCAGTAACATTTTTGTAACTGAAACCCAGCCCAGGAGATGCCCTTGTTTGTGAAAATTACATATTGAGATTTCTTAACAGATTTGGATTCCCAGTATGACAAATGGAAGAGACAAGCATTTCAGAGCAAAAAAAAAAAAAAAATAGTTTAAATATACTTAAAAGCTAAAAAACTGTTTTTGTTGCCCAAATCTAAATTCAAAGTTATACTGCAAATACTGCAAGGATATATACAAAGATGAAGTCCATGAACAAACAGCACAGATCTCAGTTATGGCAGCATTAATCCACATGTCTGTGGGATATATTTAAAAATCTGGAGTTACATGGAAGGCCAACACCTCATTTTAGTCTTGAAAAAATTTAATGCATTTAAAATACAGAGCGGCAGCTTCTTCCTGTTTTCTGTGATAAAACTGTATGTAATGTTCTTAAAAAGAGCCAGAATATGCACACAATAGTTGTTGCTTTTGTGAAGATATATTGTCCCAGTGCAGTCATTCTAGCTTCAGGAAGAATTTGATGACAAAATACAGAGTATCTTTCATTCTTCTGAGATAACTTATGAGAAATGGATGCCTTCTGAATTGAAGCCATGAAGAAGTCTGAAGAGGAGAGAGAGAAAAAAAAAACATGTTGCACTTTCTACTAATTTATTCTTCAGATAAAATAATTTCCAAGCCATTCTAGTGAAGGACATACATAGGACAAAGAAAGGAAGCAGTCATAAAATCTAGTGTTGCTGTTCAGCTGCTGTGAAGAACTGTTAGAAGGCAACTGCAACCCAGCAAATTTACTATATTTCCTGAAAGAACAGTAGCTGCACTAATTGTTATGCTGAGTAACAGCTGGGAATTTTATCCTGAATTAGAAGATGATTACTCTGGCCAACAAAATTAACTGACTCGAAGGAAGCCAGAATACAGCAGTTAGTTAATTACAGAAGCCAGAATACAGCAGTTAGTTAATTACATAACTAACACTTCCAGATTATGCTGTAGATTAAGGTCTAATCCTCAAGACAGAAAGAGTAGCGCAAATCACTAAGGAAATTTATAACCAACTTTGCTATTAGAACCATTTTTAAAGAGGATGTAGATGTGTCTAATACATCAATCATAAAAGTGGGGCTCTTAAAATAGTTGCTTCTTGTAAGCAGTTAATATATATATATATTATATATATTGGATTTTTATACAGAGGGTTTAACTGTTCCTTCATGTTCAGGACTGGAAGCAGGAAGTATGTGGTATTCAGAGGACTACTGCTATTCCTACATAATACAGTAGGAATCTGCTCTGTGCAAGTACAGATACATATAGAACTTGAAGAAGCTTTAAAGGAAAGAATAAAGAGAACAGATTTACTTAATAAAGAAGTCATCTATATCCATTGAACGGGCATGTTTTTCAGAGTAACCTGTATTTTTTAAGACTGTCTGTATTTTCTCTGCAATTTTGAAATTTTCTGGTATTTCCTGTCAATAGCAGATAAGATACAACTTTTCATTCATAGCATATAAGAAGGTTAAAAATAGTTTAAATTTTCTATTCTTTTCCTGTTTTTCAATTAGTTTTTTTTTTCAAGTTTCAAGATAATTTAAGTTTTTCCCCTCTCCCCTGTTTCCCCCTCCACTGCCCTTTCCGAATTAATACATACTTGTGTCTGGACTTTACACCTCAACTAATTCACTGCAAAATAATCACCAACAGTATGGCCAAACAGTATATCAATAATATATATATATATTTTTCCCCTCACTACATTTTAGGAAAACTAGATTTTTCTTTGAAGAACAGTTAGGTTCCTCTCTTCCTGACAGTCTTTTAGAGAAGGTTTAGCTTTTTTAAAAAAATAAATATTTGTGCTTAGGTCACACTGCACAGAAATACAATTTAGTACATTAAAAATGCACTTACTGTATTATGTAAGGAACAATGAATTTGATAATTATGATCCAACAACTGCTTTACAGAACTTGATCTGAAAGAAATGCAAGTCAGTCAAATGCAAAACTGATCTTTAACTGGTTCTTTTGACTTGAGTGGTTGTTAGTCTTCACTATAAAAAGAAATTGCATTGACTGCACAGAGCTGTTTGAAACAGCTGCCTCAAAGAGATTTTTTTCTAAAAGTTTCACTTGAGGAGAGTTTTTAACATCAGCATAAATTCTCCATTATTATTTATCTCACTGTTCCAGCATCTGCTTCCAGCAAGCTTCTATGATCAGAACTAATTTCATACCAGTGTAACGTTAGCAGGCATTTGCAAGAAAGAAGTGGTTAGCTGGACAGACTCAGAAATTTTGAAAAGCTGCTCTCTAATAGAATTTACTTACTTGAATGCTTCAGTATCTTGTTTTTCCTAATGAAGGCTATCCTTACCAGACCATCCCATTCCTGAAATTCAAAGGCATACACTATTTACTAAAAGGAATATACAGCTGCAACAAAAAGCTCAGAATAAACACTACTGTCAATTTCACAACAATAATACGAATAAAATGATATTTTCCAGAAAATATCCTTCTAATCAATAAGAAGACAGTGCTGCCTTGCACAAAGAGAAGTAGAAGAGAAAATGCATTATCCACAAAGAGTAAGAAATGAAATGAAAATTAAAGTAACTACTGCTCCTGTTACTGGATATGGTGAACATATGATGCTCACCTGAAAGTTGATAGGTGGTGGTGGGTTCTTTGGCTCTATCCTGACAACACTGGATTCAACTTTAGGAGGGGGCCTGAAGTTGTTCTTTCCAACCTGTTACTCAGGAGTTGTATAAATTAGCAGCAAATTCTCACATTCTTAAAATCAACTTTTTCTCCTTTTGATAAGTGGTAGCTAACACAGAATGACAAACCTTCATCAGATGGTCCACACAAGCTAATAACTGAGTATTAATAGAGAGTTTGCAGTAGAGTTTAGTCCCCAGTTTTGCAACCAAACGAAATGCAAATTCCCTTTGAAACATAAGTATCTCATACCTGAGAATGACAGAAATGAGCAATTCAAAATCTTCTCAGCTTTTAAGGCTCAAGTCAACTAAACACAGATTTCCCCTCAAAAACTATAAAACAATGAAAGTCTGTCATACAGGCACACTCTGTCTTAATCACTTCGGTATTATTAGTAAAATTAGCACTTCAGTGAGAGAAATCAAGAACTGCTAACATACTGAAGTACACGCACAAGTACCTCATCAATTATATTTTTAATACATTAGACAATATGAACTCTTATAGCTTCAACTTTACCCCCTTACTTCCTAAGGTAGGAAGGCATCTGAAATGCTAGAGGCCCTGTTTCTCCATGGAATAACAGTTACAATAATAGTATGAACAGGTGCAAATACTATTTTCATCAATTAGACAACTCACTAATATCAAAACTAAATTCTTTAACACTTCAATAAACTAATTTCCAAGTGTTGGCAACTCACATACTAGATTTGGGATTATTTGTAAAGTTAATCTTTTCCGTTAGAAAGGCCAGGGATCTATTTTCCACATACCTGAAGAAAGGTCTGTGAAGCAACAACTCGAAAACAAAGGGTGAAGAAATCTGAGGAAAAGAATAAGATCATTAGTATGCCTTCTGAGCAGTTATCATAAAAAAAATGCCATGCTCAGATTGTTTTGTCTGTACCTGATAAGGCAAGTTAGCTACACACACATCAAAGAATGGTAAACCCGTTTTCAACACATCTCCAACCTTGATTTCCAGTTTGTTTGCCAGACACCTGTGGGGAAAATACATGGTGGTTTTCTGCTGATGGGCGTGTTGCCGAGGTTCTCGCCAAGGCAGCTCCACTGCTTTACGCACTCACTCTGTTTCCCCTTTTGGTACTTACCTGCCCTGCACTCTCTTTTGAAGTTTGCCCGCAAGTCTAGGGTCAATTTCACAGACTATGACCTGAAAGCAAAGTATAAATTTGCAATTTTCTACATGAACAGCTTCTAGTGGGATGAGGACTTCAGTTGCAAGAAACTGTAGATAAGTATTGCTAGAGAATTAAATAATTGTTACATTCCTCCGTGGGGAGCTGAGGTTGGGGCGAGGCCGTCCCGCACTCACCATTGCCGGGGCCGGTTCCTGCACAGCACTCCTGCCACGGGCGCCTCTCCGTGCGCGCCTTGACCGTAGCGGGCACCACGCGAGCCGCGCCTGGGACTACCACTCCCAGCGAAGCACCGCGGCAGTGCCGCCATTGCGCATCACAGGGAGGCGCGGGCAGGGTCAACCGTGCTGGCATTGTCGGGTGGCCACGGGAGCTGCGTGGGTCTATGAACCTGCACGAACAGCGTCGCGGCGGCTGCCAGGCACGGTGCCCGCTGGGAAAGCAGCTGCTCTCTCTGCGAACCATTCCCCTCTCCTCTTACAATAAACATATGAAACGTATTAATGTGTTAAATGATTTAACCTAGTGCTTAACAGCACCTAACAGGTAGGTGGACTTTGACCAGCCCTTGCTCCGCCACCAGTTAAGCTGGTTGGGTTAAACTGGCTTAACTCGATGGTTACAGGAGCTGCTCCACTGGCACCGCCGCTCCCAGGCCCCGCTCGCCCTTTCCGCGCGTTTTTGAACAAGCAAAAGGCTGAGCCGCCCAGTCACCGGGAGCCCCGCCCCTTCCCACCGCGCATGTGCGCCAGAGCGCACCACACACTGCAGGGAGTGCCAGCCAGCCACGCCTCGCGGCGGCGATGACATCAGGGCGGCACCGGCGGGGGTGTGTGGTGTGGTGTGGTGTGGTGTGGTGTGGTGTGGTGTGGTGTGGTGTGGTGTGTGATGTGTGGTGTGTGGTGTGAGCTGGTCCCGCTCACGGTGCGAGCTTCGGAAGGGGTGGGGGTCATGTTCGGCTTAGTTGGGCCTGTTGCGCTGCGTGGTGCGTGTCCCCGCTCCGTCCGGGAGCGGCCGGGGAAGGGGCTGGAGGAAGGGGCTCCCAAGGCGATGTGGCTACTGCCTGGTGTCCTGGGGCTCCTCGCCCGCTTCGCCCTGACACGCTACCTGGCCTACGGGAGGCGTCGGAGTCAGTGAGGTGGGAGAGGCCTCGTTTGCCCAAAGAACGCAGGTTTGTGGGGCTGTCAAGGAGCAAGCCTTGCTCCTGCATTAAAGGTGGCTGTTCTCTCCCTGCAGGGTTTTGGAGAACCGCAGTTGAGGCCTCACAGGAAGGTGGCCACCACTAGAGCTCAGGGCAGGGTCAGTGCAGCAGCAGTGAGTTATTTCTTCATTTTGAGTTATCTTAGTGATAGGTACATGTGCGTTGCGTAAGAACGTGGCCCTGCACACAGTGCTGATATTGCTTCCAATGTGTGCCCCTGTGTGCATCACTGCTTGATAGCGCAGGTGGTGTCTGTAGGGCTTTGGTGTGGCTTTCAGACTGATATTCCTAATGTGTAAGAGGACTTCAGTCTTTATAAGTAGCATATTCCTTACAAATTTTGATTTCTGGATATTTGATGGCTAGTCTCTTTCATCTAAGTCTGATTGTTCTTCCCTATTATTCTTTCCTTGTGCCATTATATGGAAATGTATTTTTTACCATATGCACCTAGTAAGAAAGGTTCCTGCTACTCAAATCCTACATATAGTACTCTTTAAAATGTATCATAAGGATGTGCTTTTTAACTGTGTGTTAAATTGACTTATAGCTGTGTCAGAGGAAGGCAGACTGGAACTAAAGTTTTTTTATGACAGTTGTTGCATAACCAGTTTGTTATGAAGTGTTCTCCTGGATGTTTTTTTTTTTGACTGTGGTCAGGTATGAAGGTATGAAGAAGTCAAAGCTATAAGACTAGTTTTGTGAAGCTTGCCATTCTGTGGGATTACTAGCAAACAAAATACATTTTCCATTGTCTCCATGGAAGCCTTTGGCTCTTTCTTTCTGTTATGAATGCTGAATGCTGTGATGGAGCATCTTCTGAGCTTACGTCTAAGCAAATTCTTCGGGGGGTGTTACTGTAATTTTGCAATGACTTTTGCTTTCATTAGGACTTATGTTAGGAGTCTCCCACTAGGTCTCTCTGTCAGTAGCGATATGGACATAAACCCATAACCCTTCCTTATACACCTTCATTTTTTTTTCTGTATGGCTTAGTTTGAGTAAAGTGAGAAGAGCTTCTTACATTAAAGGTAGAAGTCAATCTGTTGTTCTGGGAAAGTCTCAGGGGATAGTGGGAGTCCCTTGAATAGCCAGGATATTGGTAGATTTTTTTTGTTTGCTTTTGCTGATCAATAGGAATTCTAAGGTATGGCATAACCGATACAGTGTTGGAGAACAGGCTCATATAAGAATGTTCATCAAGTGATGGAAGGGCTGGAAGAATGACCATCTGTTCATGAAATTGGCAATATCCCTAAAAGTGTTGCTAATGTGTCATGCGAGCATCGGAAGGAAAGCTAATGCTTGTGCTACTCGTTTGCTCAGGACGGGACCCAAAAGTGGTTCTTGTGACTCTTTAGAATGAAAAAATTGTTTTTCTTCTTTAAAATAGATATGATTAAAATGCCTACCTTAAATCATCCAGTGTAAAAGAATAGAGAACAGTGGTTGTTTTGAATGCTGGAATCTGGGTGTGATCTAAATTCCACTCGTGAGACCGAGACAAGTACTGTAATCAAACTCAAGTGGGATGAAATGATTGTCATGTCTAATTCCTGGGAGACACTGAATGATCAGGAATCTGTTTTCAATTGAGTTAATCTGGGCAAAGAAGGCCTAGTCTTTACCATGTGTCTGGAGTAGAGCTCAAGAGTACTTGAGTCATTCGACCACAATACTTATGGCTGGAAATGTGCTTTTGAATATTTTTTTTTCAAAAGTGAATGGGAAGGTAGCTGAACAAACCAGTCATCTGTTAGCAGAACAGTGTCACAGGAAGATTGAACAGTAGGAAAGACTTAGGTCAATTTTTTTTTTTCTTAATTTTTGACATTTTGGCTTTGTGTCTTACTGCCTCTGCTATGAGCTTGTATAAGAGACACTTTATACCATAACTTTCACTACATCCTTACTTTAAGTGTCCCCATGTCCTCCTGCTATCTATGATGAGTCTGAGAAACTCAGAGCTGCAGCAGCTTTGTCAGAAGGTGCCCCAGACATGTGCAGTTTGGCCTCCTGTTCAGAGCAGGACTGTTGTTGTCACCATGAGGTGAGGTCAGGCATAGCTTGTCTAGCCAAGTCTTGCATATCTCCAGGTGTTCAGGTTGCACAGCCTCTCTGTCTCAGTGCTGCACTGTTCTCTGTGTGGAAAGGCTTTTCTTTAATGTTTTACTTCCTGCGGTTGTGCCTCTTGCCACTTGTTTATTATCTGCTGTTGAGAAGAAGTGTTTGGCTCGCTCTGTAAGTGCCTTTTTGCTGGTATGTCCTTATACACATTAGACCCCCTGACCATTAGCTCTGGATTCCTCCTCTTAAACTGAGGAAGGGGAGAGGGATGATGACAAAATTGGAGTCTCTTCCAGAAGGAGTCTCGCCTACCACTGAGTTACCAGTAACAGGACCCCGTGAGGTAATTGCCCCATTCCTCCAAAAGTAGCCCAGTCTGCTGTCTGCCTTATTAGCAGTTAGAACGTACCATTTTGGCTGATATGTCCCGCTTTGTCTCCTTCTAATTTAACAGAATTTTAACTGAGTCCATTCTTGCAGCTCAGTATAGTGGAAAAGAATGTATTGAATCATTAACAAAAGATAACAAAAAATTTACAGAATTAATTGCTCGGATATGAATGAGTTGTTACACTGTGTTCCTTGAAGTCCGGGAAAAGTGACGTTTGTAGGCTTCTGCTGAAGTAAACTTTTGTTTCCCTGTAGATACGGTGGTCCTGATGATTTGTTGATATGGCTAATGTGGTTCTAAAATTCAGATATATTTCAATATTATGGGAAAAGTACCCAGATAAAATTTGCCTTGATCAGAAGAAGCGGCTCTTCAGAGAAAATGTTCAACCAGGATGACAGAACAACTAAAGACTTCAGACTATTTTTCTAAAATAAAATATGTCTGCAGATACATGCTTGGAAGGGAAACAATATGTTGTATATTTTATATACTTGTGTTCATGTATACTTGGCGGTGGTGCAGATTTACTTCCTTGAGTGAAAGCCCTTGGTTTTAGGACTTGTGTAAGTTTCATGATCAGGTGTCAGACCTGGCTGGGTGCTCTCTGCCAAGGACTAGGCAACTGGTAGTGCCATGGAAGGAAGAAAAGGTGAAGAAAGGGAGAAGCTGGGGCCTGCAGAGACTGGAGGAAAGGGAAAAAAACATTGTCTTCCTTTCAGGGTGATTAATTTGTCTTCAGTTTGTTATGTTGCTTGTAACAGCCTCATCCAGTCTTGTGTGAGGAGTATTGTTTGCAGGCATATTGAGGAGCAGGGTGTCTGTGATGGTGAGCCAAAGACCTTTATTTAGGGTTAAACACAACTTATAGAGCTTCCCAGCAGGAGCAGTCCCCACCCTGCCTGGCAGCACGTGGAGCCCAGCAACCCAACCAGCCAATCAACGAGGTGATCACCTGCCGATCACGCACGAGGCCGTCCAATGAGCTTCCTGGTCACGTGCTGGCCCTGTGGCTGCAGCTCCTGCCTCTCCTGCTCAGCCCCCATCTGCCGAGGAGACACTGCCCTTCACCAGCCCCAGGCTGAGCCCAACAATTGTTCACTTGGGGTCAGAAAGCAACCGTACAAATTTATGGAAGATTAAATCTATTGAGCTTTATTAAATTTAAATGCCATATTTATTAGGAAGTCCTTGAACAACAGCTTTGTGGAGGATGGGAGAGTGTTCTTCGGAAATCTCATCAAAAAGACTACACTGTTCTGGTGCTCTTTCCTGTGTATCTACTAAGGTCCCTGTGGAGAGAGGACACTGCAGTCAGTCCCAATGAACTTTTTTTTTCTGACCTGTTAAGGCTGTTCTTACAGCAGTGTCTGGCCCAGAGAATAGGAGCTTTTTCAAGAATTAAAAGCATGAGGGGGAGAAAGAGAGAAAAAAAATGGGGGGGGGGGGGGGTTGTATATTTGTCTCTGACTTCTGTTGACTTAGGTCTGCCAGGTAATTATCTTGAAATAAGATAATGAAAATCATTCTCATGTTTTTTATGCTTCTATTGTACTGACTTTAAGCCATCTGATGGGAACTGTGCTTGGTTCTAAATCTAAATCTTTAGTAGCAACACCATTCCCCACAGAAAAAAAAAACACTCTATTTCTCCCTTTCCACCCCAACAAAAAAGAAATTTTTTTTTTCTGCATCAGCTTTGAATGTATCTGAGAAATAATTTCATCTCATCAGCAGTCTTTTTTGGTGCAAAATCAGTCGTTAACGAATGTTCCATAATCCATGTTTTTTTTTTCTCAAATGAGCATGTCCTTGGAATGGATCTTCAGCAAATATCTGCTATGTGCTGCTGTTGATATCTATGCAGTTTTGCTCATATATGGCAACTCATTATTTGAAGAATGCTATTTAGTCAAAGGCCTAAAATTGCCTGCTTGTCTGAGGATGAAGTTACAGTTTTGCATGTGTGTGTGTGTGCCTTTCTTTTTCCCCTTCATTTTCTTGGGACACATACACACAGTTTAGAGGTTTGGCTTGACTTTTGGAAGATCTCTTCTTGAGATTTCATCTAGCAATTAGAACTGGTTGTCTGTGTTCTTTTTATAAAAAGTTTTAGGTGCTTCAGAATAAGGAAACTATTTGACTTTTGAAGGGAAATAAATGAAATCAATACTAAGTTCTTATTGGAATCATTACAGGAATCATTACAGTCTGTTTGAATTTATAGTCTGAATCGGTGTCTTGTTTCTTGAAAAATAGTCTCTTGAGAAGAAAGCTCAGATTGCATGTTCAAATTTATGTAAAAACTTCATCATTTTAAGAAATTATTGAATCTGCAAATTGATAAAGGTCAAAATGACTTCTATGAGTAGAAAAGACAGAAGAAATTGAAGGTAGATAGGCTTTTACTCTCCAACAAAATTTAGAGGTGATGATCTTTCAGGAAGTCTAGGACAGGATTGAATTACTTGGCTTTTAAATTATTGCTATTATTACTACTGTTTAGTAGCTAGTAGATTTGAATATACAGGCTTGTCTTTTTTAACTTTAGAAGCTTCAATTAATTTTGTTGCAGATGATTAGGGACTTAGTTATGTATCATGAGTTTTGTGTGTTTTTTAAATTGTGCAAGGCTACTGATCATAGCTTTCATCTTGCGACTTGTTTTGATGTTAGGATGCTGTGTGTGGTTGGGCCTGTTTGTTTTATTGTGGTGATGGTGATGTTTTTTTTCTTTCCCTCTTAAAAACAAACAAACCCAAATGTTATACTTATATCAGAATCAAATTTAAATTATTTGATTTCCTTATCACCCTGAAAATTTTCCAACTTGAATCTTTTTTCTAAATGCAAGTTGGAAAGACAAAGTAAGTTCTTTACTAGTAAACAGAAGTGAATCTCTGGGCCTGTTTGTAGAATAGAATTAAGCTGTGCTTAGTTGTTTATTTAGAAAACTTAGTCTAGAAATAGTTTAACATGGATCTTACACAAACTTATGCAAAGTTTACTTAGAAAAAGTTTTGTTTATTGTCAAACTTCATGGTTATTAGTATATACTTTTTCCTTTGCCATGCTGCTGCTCCTGCAGTAGTGATAAATGTAGTATCTCTTTCGTGTCGTCTGGAGAGCAATGTTTAGTTATGTGTTTAGAGTATAAAAATGTGTTTATGTTGGAAAATAGACATTTGTCATTCTCAGTTCAGCTGAATTAGCATTTTTGTATGCTGACATAGATAACCAAGGCAACAAATGTGTTAAGAAAATTAAATTTCTTTTAGGAATAATTCTAAAACACTACAGTTTGTCCTCTTTAAAATAGATAAATGTGTAGATTTGAGTTATGTAGGAGAATGTGATTAGTGATGGTAATGTGATTTCTATATAGAGCCCGGTGTACAGGGGGGTCTGTGTGACCTCCCTGTGAACCTCGAATCTTGCACATGCTCAGTCAGGCCTGTAGGCCTGACTGAGCCATGTCGCAGACCATCGAGAAGGTTCCAGAACCCGGAGGGTGGGGGCCGGAGCAGTCTGCCCGGACCCCAGTTACCACCCCGGCAACAGAATTCAC
>JAUBNY010000700.1:10837790-10861232 GCA_032275445.1 Crypturellus soui
CGACCCGGCCCGGCCCGGCCCGGCCCGGCCCGCTCCGCTCCGCTCCGGGGGTTGTGTCCGCGCCGCTGCCGGGGCGGCTGGGGCGGGGGCCGGAGGAAGGGGCTGCCGCGGCGGCGCGCGGCGCGGCTCTTGCCCGGTGCTCAGCCCGCGGGGGCGTCGGCGGGAGCGGCCCCACTCGTCCGCAGAGGGCGGGTTTGCGGGGCTGGCGCGGAGCCGGCCCCGCTCCTGCTTTAAGGTCGGCTCTTCTCTCCCTGCAGGGTTTGGGGAGCCGCAGTGGAGGCCTCGCGGGAAGGCGCCGCCTCCAGAGCCCAGGACAGGGGCAGTGCGGCAGCAGTGAGTTATTTCTTCATTTCCAGTTATCTCAGTGACGGGCACGTGTGTGTTGCGTAAGGACGTGGCCCTGCACACAGTGCTGACACTGCTTCCAGCGTGTGCCCCGTGCATCGCTGCTTGATAGCCCAGGTGGTGTCTGCAGGGCTTTGGCTTTCAGAGTGGTATCCCTGATGTGTAAGAGGACTTGGGCCTTTATAAGTAGCATATTCCTTACAAGTTTTGATTTCTGGATATTTGATGGCTAATCTTTTTTCATCTTACTCTGCTTGTTAGTTCCTCTTAATCTTTCCTTGCACCATTATATGGAAATGTATTTTGTACGGTAGGCACAAAGTAAGAAACGTTCCTTCTACCCAAATCCTGCATATAGTACTCTTTAAAATGTATTGTCAGACTGTGATTTTCACTGTGTCTTGAATTGACTTAAAGCTGTGATGGAGGCAGGCAGGTTGGAACAGCATTTCTTTTTGTCAGATGTTGCATAACCAATTTGTTATGAAGTATTCTTCTGGATGTCTTTTGGCTGTGTTAAAATGAGGTGAGGTATGAAGAAGTCAAAGCTATAAGACTAATTTTGTGAAACTTGCCATTCCATGGGATGAATAGCAAACATTTAAAACTCATTTTCCATTGTGTTTGTGGAAGCCTTTGGCTCTTTCTTTCTGTTATAAATGCTAAACTCTGTGGTGGAGCTTCTTCTAAGCTTATATCTAAGCAAATTCTTCAGAAGTGGTGTTACTGTAATTTTGCAATCCCTTAGGCCTTGAGGAGTCCCCCACTCTCATCGTCAGTGGCAGTATGGACACAAACCCATAACCCTTCCTTAGACATCTTCATTTTTTTCTGCATGCCTTAGTTTGGGTAAAGAGTGAAAAGCTTTTTACATTAAAGGTAGGAAAAGTCAATCGGTTGTTCTGGAAAAGTCTCAACTGACAGTGGTGGTGGGAGTCCCTCAAATAGCCTCCTGGCTGCTAGTAGATTTTTGTGTGTTTGCTTGTTTTTGTTTGTTTGCTTTTGCTGACCAGTAGGAATGCTAAGGTATGGCATAACTGATACAGTGTTGTAGAACAGGCTCATAGAATAATGTTTATCAAGTGATGGAAGGGCTGGTAGAATGACCATCTGTTCCTGAAATTGACAATATCCCTAGAAGTGTTGCTAATGTGTCATGTGAGCATTGGAAAGAAAACTAATGCTTGTGCTACTCATTTGCTCAGGAAGGGACCCAAAAGTGATTCTTGTGACTCTTTAGAATGGAAATGTCATTTTTCTTGCTCTCTTTAAAATAGATATGATTAAAACGCCCACCTTAAGCCATCCAGTGTCAAGGAAGAGAGAGCGGTGGTTGTTTTGAATGCTGGAATCTGGATGTGACTAGACTCTTCCACTCATGAGACTGAGGCACATGCTGTAGTCCAACTCAGGCGGGATGAAACAATTATCATGTCTAATTCCTGGGAGTCACTGGCCTGAATGATCAAGAATCCGTCTTCAGTTGAGTTAATCTGGGCAAAGAAGGCCTAGTCTTTACCATGTGTCTAGAGTAGAGCTCATGAGTATGTGAGTCATTCAGCCACAATACTTCTGTCTGGAAATGCACTTTTTAATAATTTTTTTTTCCAAAATTGAATGAGTATTGAATTGAACAAATCAGTCACTGGTTAGTCGAACGGTGTCACAGGAAGATTTAGCAGTAGGAGAGACTTAGGTCAGTTCTCTTAAGTTTTGACATTTTAGCTTTGAGTCTTACTGCCTCTGCTGTGAGCTTTTATAAGAGACACTTAATACCATAACTTTAATTACACTCTTGCTTTAATATTTCCCATGTTCTCCTGCTATCTGTGATGAGTCTGAGAAACTCAGAGCTGCAGCAGCTTTAAAGTGCCCCTAGACACATGCAGTTTGGCCTCCTGTTTGGAGCAGGACTGTTGTCACCACGAGGTGAGGTCAGGCATAGCTTGTCCATCTGTGTCTCGCAGATCTCGGTGTTCAGGTTGCACAGCCTCTCTGTCTCAGTGCTGCACTGCCTTCCCTTTGGAGAGGCTTTTTCTTAATGTTGTACTTCCTGTGGTTGTGGCTCTTGCCACTTGTTTATTATTTGCCATAGACAAAACACGTTTCGCTCACTCTCTAAGTGCCTTTTTGCTGACACTTGCTTATTCACTTTAGACCCCTGGACCGTTAGCTCTGGACTCCTCCTCTTAAACCGAGGAAGAGGAGAGGGATGATGACAAAACAGGAGTCTTTTCCAGAAAGAGTCTCACTGGTGCTGAGTAATCAAGAACGGGACCCCTTGAGCCACTTGCTCCATTCCTCCAAAAGTAGTCCAGTCTCCTGTCTGCCTTATTAATAGTGAGCATGTACTGTTTTGGGTGATATGTTTACTGTTTTGTCTCGTAATCTAACATAATTGTAGCTGAGTCCATTCTTGCAGCTCAGTATAGTGGAAAAGAATGCATTGATTCGTTAACAAAAGTTAACAAAAAAATTACGGAATTAATTGCTTGGATACGAATGAATTATTACACTGTGTTCCTTGAAATCCAGGAAGAGTGACATTTGTATGTCACTGAAATAAGCCGAAATAAGCTTTCGTTTCCCTGTACATACAGAGGTCCTGATGATTTGTTGATATTGCTAACGTGGTTCCAAAATTCAGATATATTTCAATATTATGGGAAAAATACCCAAATAAAATTCACCTCAATCAAAAGAAGTGGCTCTTCAGAGAAAATGTTCAACGAGGACGAGAGAACAAGTAAGACCTTCAGGTTATTTTTCTGAAATAAAATATGTCTGCAGATACGTGCTTGGAAGAGAAAATATAGAAGAAAGAGTAGAACAGGGAAAGAGTTTGGTTAAGAGTTTGGAAATTTTGGATTATTGCAGTGGAAAGGAAAGGGAAGAGTTTCAGTGGCAATGGAAGCACAGAGCACTGGAAGAGGCAGGTAGAAGTGACTTAGTGGGATTTGTGGTGTCTGGAGATTTTTTTCAATGTGCTGAAGGGTATTTGATACTTACTTCATCTGTTTCGCCTGCACTAGGAAAAGTCGTGAGGTACTTCTTGAACTATGAGGTTAGCTCCGTCTATTTGGTAGGCAATATATTGCATGTTTTCTGTACTTGTGTTCACATATAATTGGTGGTGGAGCAGACTTCCTTCCTTGAGTGAAAGCCCCTGGTTTTAGGACCTGTGTAAGTTTCATGATCAGGTGACCCCTGCAGGATGCTCTCTGCAGGGAGGAGTTGCAATTGGTAGTGCCAGGAAAGGAGGAAAAGGTGAGGAAAGGAGAAGCTGGGGCTTTCAGGGAGTGGAGGAAAGGGGGAAAAAAACATTGTCCTCCTTTCAGGGTGAATAATTTATCTTCATTTTGTTATGCTACTTGTAACAGACTCATCCAGTCTTATGTGAGGAGTATTGTTCACTTGAGGTCAGAAAGCAACTGTACAAATTTATGGAAGATTAAATCTATTGAGCTTTATCAAATATAAATATCATACTTTTTAGGAAGTCCAACAACTTTATGAAAGATGAGAGAGTGTTTTTTAGAAATCTCACTAAAAATACTACAGTGTTCTGGTGATCTTCCCTGTGTATCTGCTAAGGTTCCTGTCAGGACAGGGCACTGCGATCAGTCCCACTGAACTTTTTTTCTGACCTGTTAAGGCTGTTCTTAAAGCAGTGTTTGCCCCACAGAACGAGTGGGAAAAAAAAAACAGCTTTGTATATTTATCTCTGACTTTTGTTGACTTGTGTCTGCCGGGGGATTATTTTGAAATAAGATAATGAAAAACTTTTTCATGGTTTTTATGCTGGTATTTTGCTGACTTTAAGCCATCTGATGAGAACTATGCTTGGTTACACCATTCCCTCCCACCACCCAAAAAAACCCCTACTTTCCACCCGTGCCGAAAAAGAAAAAAAACAAAAAAATCTTTTTTTCTGCATCAGCTTTAAATGTATCTGAGAAATAATCTCATTTGATGAGCAGTCTTTGATATAAAATCAGTCACTAATGAATGTTCCATAATTCATACTTTTCTTAAATAAGCGTATCCTTGGAACGGATTTCAGCAAATTTCTGGAATGTGCTGCTGATTCACTGTTGATATCTATGCAGTTTTGCTCATATATGGCAACTCATTATTTAAAGAACACTGTTTAGCCGAAGGCCTGAAATTGCCTACTTGTCTGAGGCCAAAGTTACTGTTTTTATGTGTGCTGTGTGTTTGTCCCTTTCTTTTCTGGATGCATACACATGGTTTAGAGGTCTGGCTTGACTTTTAGAAGATCTCTTATTGAGGTTTCATCTAGCAATTTGGACTTATAGTCAGTGTTCTTTTTATAAAAAGTTTTAGGTGCTTCAGAATGATACTTGGTCAGACCTTATTTCATAGTACAAGTATACATTCCTTTTGAAAAGGAAACTATCTGACTTTTGAAGAGAAATAAATGAAATCAATACTAAGTTCTTACTGGAACCGCTACAGGTTAACTTGGTTTCCTGGCTTCTTGCTAGGTAATATACTCCACATTGTAAACCAGTCTCAGTTTGACTTTATAGACTGAATCTATGTCTTATTTCTTGGAAAATAGTATCTTAAGAAGAAAGCTCAGATTGGATCTTAAAATATATATAAAAGCTTCATCATTTTAAGAAATTTAAAAAATCTGCAAATTGGTAAAGGTAGATATGACTGGTACTAGTAGAAAAGACACAAGAAACTGAAGGTAGATATGCCTTTACTCTCTAACAAAATTTAGACGTGAAGATGTATGAGGAAGTCTAGCACAGGGTTGAATTACTTGGCATTTAAATTATTGCTATTATTACTACTATTTAGTAGCTAGTAGATTTGAATATACAGGCTTGTCTTTTTTTCTTTTAACTTCAGAAGTTTCAATATTTAATTAATTTTGTTGTAGATGATTAGAGACTTTATCTTTATATCATGAGTTTTGTGTCTTTTAAAATTGTGTGGAGCTACTGATCATAGCTTTCATCTTGCAGCTTGTTTTGATGTTAGGATGGTGTGTGTGATTCTGCTTGTTTGTCTGTTTTATTGTGATGATGATAGTATTTTTTCTTTCCCTCTTAAAAAGAAACAGAGAAACTGAAATATTATACTTTTATCAAAATCAGTTTTAAATTGTTTGATTTTTCCTTATCACCCTGAAAATTTTCCATCTTGAATCTATTTTCTAAGTGCAGGTTGGAAAGACAAACTGAGTTCTTTACTAGCAAACAGAAATGAATCTCTGGGCCTATTTGTAGAATAGAATTAAGCTGTACTCAGTTGTTTATTTAGAAAACTTAAAATGTAGAAATAGTTTGTTTAACATGGATCTTACACAAACTTATGCAAAGTTTACATAGAAAATGTTTTGTTTATTGTCCAACTTCATGGTTATTAGTACCTGCTTTTTCCTTTGCCATAATGCTGTTTCTGCAGGAGTGATAAATGTACTTACTATCTGTTGTGTATCGTCTTGAGAGCAATGTTTAATTATGTGTTTAGAGTATAAGAACATGTTTATGTTGGAAAATAGGCATTTGCCATTCTCAGTTCAGATCTATTTCAGCAGACAAAAATGCTAATTCATAACCAAAGCCACAAATATGTTAAGAAAATTCAATTTCTTTTAGGAATAATTCTGAAACACTGCAGTTTGTTCTCTTTAAAATAGATAAATATGTAAATTTGAGTTACAGAAATTAACTACCTGAAATGATGAGTTTCTCTTTTGGGGAAAAATATTTACAAAATACAGAACTGTTGATACTCTGCTCATCTACCTTTTTCAGATAATCCCATGATTTTCCTTGTCTTCAGCTGAAGTTGTACTTCCTTGCAGTTTTGCTCCATCTACTGTACCTCACAGAAGAGGTAACCAATTTAAAAGCAGAATCAAATCATTTTCTGAAATTCCTCAAATTTAGTAAAGGCTCTTGTAATGATAGGCTTCTTGCTTGCTTTTTCTGCTGAGAAACCTCTGAGAGCAAAATAGTTTAATCACCCTGACAGCTCTACCTGATAGTGTCTGTGAGTGGGTGTGATATCCCATCTTGCACTTGTAGTCTAATGAAAAATTAGCATGGGATATTTAAATAATGTGAATGAAAATATGTCTGTGTTTTTTCTGGGGAAAGGGAACAGATTTTGTAAGTTAATCAACTATGTTTGGGTTTATGTTCTTTACAGGAATAGCAACAATGCATTTCACAGGATTTTACTTTTTAATTTTTATCTACTTTTTCTCCCTCTTAAAATGTTTTCAGACTTTCATGGATCTCAATAGTGCCAGCACTATTGTTCTGCGAGTCTTGACCCAAGCTACTAGTCAAGATACGGCGGTGCTGAAACCAGCTGAAGAACAACTGAAGCAGTGGGAGACACAGCCAGGTTTTTATTCAGTCTTGTTGGTAAGATACAGCAGGAAAGTGCTCTTCCTTATTTACTTTTTGAATAATTTTGAATGTGACTTCCTAGAATGCCACTGAAACATGAGCTCTAGCTGGGGTAAGCTGCATGTATTTGTGGTCTAGCTACTAATATCCTTATGCCATGCTGTGAGACATCACTATCGATGTGTTTTAGTGCAGATTCTTTTCCATACACCCAGGAAAAGGAGGAAATCCTACTTCCAGCAGCATAAATAAATGGGTCTCTAGCGCTAAGCCTGTGGGTAGCCTGTTGTGAACTGTAGGTGACAGGAGGCCAAGATAACTTTTCCCATTATTTACCTTGGTAGATTTTAACCTCGCTGTGTGTCTGAACCAGTTGTTCTTTATTGTGCAGGCAATGCATGGCTGTTGTATGAGAAAAGCTCCATGCTTTTTGCTGATCAAGGTTGATCCTTGGTTGGAATTGCTTTCCTTTCTATCATCAGAGAGATTCCCAGGGAGATGACTAGGTTGATATTAAGGCCCCTAAAAAAGTGAATACTTCCAAAGGAGTCTACTTCAGATGATGAAATGAATTTATTAATATGGTGCTAGGTGATGGAAACAAACTTAAAAAAGAATAAGCCCAGAGAGTTTCAGAGGAGGCAAGCATCATCTAGCAGTGTTGTCATTCTGCTTCTTCATTTCATGTGTGTTTATATTAGGGCAGTCTTAACTAGCATACAGGTAAACTGATTTTCCTAGGAACATCCATCTTTAGTGCAGAGGAAGAATGTATCGGGACTGTTTAATGACATGTTCTGCTATCTAGATATGCCTCATCTGTTGGAAAGGTTCAAGTAAGTCAGGGGATTTAGGGAAAAGATGAAAAAAAATCTGAACTTCAAAACTCAGTTCTGTCCCTTGTCTGTGCCACAGGGTTTGTTTGCATTTGTTTATAGTTTCTGCTGTTTGTATTCATGCATATATATTTATACATATACACGCGCACACACACACACATGTATATGTTTCTTTTCAGATGTAGAAACTAATTTTAAAGAGTAAGCTGTTGTTGTAGAATTGGAATAAGTTTCTGTGCGTGTCTTTCTCTGATCTTTCTGTGTATCTTCAGTTTTTCTGTTTTTTGCTAGAGCTTCATATAATATGAGAGATAGGACAGTTTTTGCTAGAGCTTCATATAATATGAGAGATAGGACAGTTTTTAGCATGAATTGATTTTGAATTTTTGTTTGGATTTTTCCTCAATCTCATGTCCAAGTGTTCTGTTTGTTGTCTGAGTTCAGCTGGAGATGTTTTGAGCAATGGCCATAATTAAAAGAAGTAGTTTTCCTGATTTTTTTAGCTGGTCAGTGAAGCTTGTCTTTTCTCTTGTGGGTTGCAAGGCTACATGTTTTATTATTTTCAGATTCCTTTGTTATTCTGCGATCCTGCCTTTTTGACGTGAAGGCTGCTTTGTACAGCTTATTCTACATGTCTTAATATTTAGTTAACATACAGAAGGCAAAGTCGGAGGAGCTAAGGAGCATAATAATGAATAGTGCTACTTAATGCAAATAGAATAGTGATACTTAAGTTTTTACTAGCCAACTATCCCTCATATAAATGCTGTGCATCTGTGCACAGCATTTAAACATCTAGCATACTCTGTGTATTAATTACATCTTGTAAATATTCCAAGTGTTTTTATTTACATCCTGTACAAGCTAATGATTGAAAGATACTTTTGTCAGGCTGGAATGAATTAAAAAAAATGCCCTGAACTAGACAGGGTAGAAGAACAAGATATGTCTTTATAGGAGTTGCACAGACAAGTTTGAGAAGCGCTGTCAAAGGTAGGAAGGTTCCTAGCATGTGACAAGATACGGAACAATTTTCAAAAGAAAAAAAAAAAAAAAAAAAAAAAAAAACAAACAACTCAGGTATTTTTTTCAGTACTGTGTCCTTGTGCAATACAGGGTAATATCTTTCCATACTAAGAATCCAACTGTATTATTAAAAAGTGCAATACATGGCTAGTGCTAGTAATACTACCCACTTATTACCTTTTAAGCCAAAAAAACATCAGAAAAATTAATCCTGTATTTTGGATTTATTTTTTAAAAGTTGACTAGTCAAGCTAATGGTAAGCATTTTTCTGTTTTCTAATTTTTAACATGTCATTTAATTTATTGTCAAAATGCAGATACTTGCATGCACTAGCATATGTATTAATATATTTATACAACTCTGTGGTACATGGAATAATTTTTAACTTCTTGCCTTCTTTTTAATAGAATATCTTTACAAACCATAGCTTAGATGTGAATGTGAGATGGTTAGCTGTGCTGTACTTCAAGAATGGAATTGATCGATATTGGAGACGGGTGGCACCACAGTAAGTTGCAAATTTCTTCTGTTTACCTACTGGGAAAATAACAAATTGCTTGTTTGATAGAAGAGACCTTACTCTGGAATTTACAGTGACATTAACAAAGCTTTTACATCTCTCACCATGTTATAAAGCCTTGAGGTCATTAATGGACCAGTCAGTTTTCTTGTTGTATTTTACAGCTTTCTTCATCTTTCATTTTTAAGAACAATGTTATGAGTCTAAGTCATAGATTTTGAGTTTGAAGTGATGTGGTAAGCTTTATGAAGTTAATACCTGGATTTTCTGGTAGTGGCAGATGTGAGAGGTAAGAAGTATCTTGTACAGATTGAGATGTTTCAGTTAGATTAAAATTTATAATGAATATATACATGAGAAAGAGACAATAGCTATCATTTTAGACAGTTCTGTTGTGTATTTGTTTTAATTATTTTGATACATAGCTTCTGTAGTGCCTGCTAAAAGCTTTTCAAAGAAACTAAATGACTAACTCATATTCCTGAGCACCAAATTATTTACTTAGAAGCTTCAAAGTGAGCTGTTTTAATTTGACCCATACAGAAGTATATGCTTTTCAATGTGTATCATATTTTCTTTTAAAGAGTATGTGTAAATTCGGAGAGTTTTGATTTACTTTGAGTGTTTTCAGGGGAAAAAGAAAGATCTGGAAGTGTTCAGTCCACTGGGCTCTTATGTGCTAATAAAATTAACAGGGACATCACTGTCAAGCAGATATTGCCATAACAGATGAGTTGGAATTTCAGATCTGTTTTTTATGGATGATGAATCTGAGCTTATTCTGAAAGTACGTCACAATTAGTATTTTGTGGTGTATGAGAGAGCTTAAGCTATTTCGCCTTGCACTGTAAGCTTTTTTAAAGACCTACCAAATTCATGCAGCAAAAAGAAGGAAAAGTGATGAAATTCTGCATCTTCAGGGCAGAAGTACTGGTCATGCAGAACTCCATGATTACGTGAAGCACTGAGATGTTGCAGAATGCAATTAGCGTCAAACATTTGGTTGTTGAAAAAGAAAAATGTCCTGTGTGCATGGAAGAAGACATGTATGTCTTTGGCCTTTCTTGTTAAAGGGAAGAGATAATGCTTGATTGTTAAGTACCAGTAATTTAAACAGCATTTGTTTGATCTTCACTACAATAAACTACAGGGAACATTAATTTCTGCCAAAAAAAAAAGTTTCACTCATCCTTCAAACTTTGAATCTTCTGTAAACTGCAGAGAATTTGCGTAGTTCTTCCTACTGAATTCAACAGCTGATGACAGAGTTTATGCCTGCATTTGCTAAAACAAAAAAATACCCAATTGCCTTTATACCATTGTCTGAGGAAAACCTAAGGATCACCATTTAAAGATGTCACCAGATGTCCTGGTGCTGCCATTATTATTTCTGGATTGATCTAAAACTTCCCTTCTCCCCAAATGATGGCTGGAAAAAGAGTTTAGGATTTTCAGAGAGGAGACTGTTGCAGTCAGTAGAAAGATTCTGAATTAATTTTCTTCGGACAGGAAAGATGTTGAACTTCTCCCAGAGAAATTTTAAAGGATAAATTGGAGCACAGAGAACAGGAATGGTTAAAGGAATAATTCTGAAAGTAGTGGCAAAGATGCTAGATTCCTCTAGACCACACCAAAGGGCAAAAAGAGAAAGAAAGTTAGATGTGCTGCAACTCGATCAAAAGGGTCAGCTTCCCCATGGTAAATTGTGAGAGGAGAAGCACGTATGAAGGACGAAGGCACTGTGAGCACATCAATTTCTGCACGAGAGACATCGATTTGAATGATAAGCACAGTTCCCAGCTGTGCTAACATTGGAAGAGTATTTCAGAAATTAATTCCTTTGTTAGCTAGAAGAAACAACTGCTTACTTTATGGGGCAGCAGTATAACATGAGAAACGAAATACTTGGTTTTGTATTTCAAGTGTCTGGAGAAAAAACAAACAAAAAACAGCATCAAGGAACAAAGTGTAGAAAAAATGTCTGAAAATAATTTAAATTCCTAAAAGTATTAGGACATGCAACAGCTTAGAGAAGCAGCTTTTCTTGAATCTGAATGCTATAAGATATGCAAAATCATCAAAAGGTTGTTTACTTTTTCACATACATAATGACAGTTGATGATCTTTTTTAGGATTTCTTAGTAATTACTATGGGGCCAATTCTGACTTGTTTACAGTGATCAGTATTTTACTTTTAGAAGAGGGCCACTAAGACAGGTACTTCACTTTGCCCCCTATTTCTAATTTCCTTTCACTTATTTCTCACATGTGACGTCTTGCAAGTATCTTGTGCTCACCCAAATCACAGGTGGTTAGAGAAGTAGGTTGAACATTTTGAGAAATGCTCTTTTTAGTCTTTAATTTCTTGGTCAGTTGTTCAGTGAAAGTGGATGCCATGATTTTGAAGGTTTCATGGTACAAGTTTTAATTTTTTGTTCTTGCAAAAGTCTCAAAGCAACTTAGGTTGGCATCTGTCTTTGGTCCACGTACCTAATGCCCAAAGCTTGTTCTGATACATCTAACCTGTTTGGTTGAGCACATGTTAAATCTACTGCTGTGCCTACTGCTTCTCAAAAGCAGTAACTGAATTTATATATTTATGTTTTTCTTCCCGTAGGATGTTAACACAGACCGATTATCTCTAAACCACTGCTAATTTTCAGAGAACCTGTGTAAAAATAGTCTCTATCATTACTGCCCTTTGTCAAATTTAGCTGAATTAGGACAGATGTATTCAAGAATGAGAGGTGCAAAGGGCTCTCGCAGACACATGACATGTTCACAAAGCCTTAATTCCTCAGTATATCAGGGTTAAAGATTGTTTACTATCGGCTACTTTTTAGAACTGTTTGTCTTGAGTATTTATGTATTTATGGAGAACTTTTAATATTCCAGAAATATTCCCAGCCATTTAAATGTCTCGATTTTCCAAATGTGTAAAAGTTGCTTTTAGCAGAGTCTAGCAGGACTGGCTTTACCCTGGTTGCATTGTGGTGTTTTTCTTTCAGCTGCTACTCCTGCAAGATGAAAAAAGAACATTGGGTTGAGATCATGAATTCTTTGGAGAAGACAATAGTTGGCACAGTAGTTATTTTTTTCAGGCAAAGTTTGCCCTATTACTTTTGCAGTATTGTTACCTCCAAAGGTGTTCCTGTCTTATGATTTTGAAGAACTTTATTGGTTTGTTTTAGAGAAGCAGCTTTTCTTGAATCTGTATGCTATAAGAGTACTTTTTTTTTTTTTCCCCCTGAGTGTTATTGATTTTGCTGAGAATTAACATTAGTGGTTTTTTTGTGAGCTCTGTGTATATTTTTGTTTCTTCAGGCTTGGATTTCTTCTTTATAAAGTAGTGATTTTTTTTTTAAAGGTCCAGCAGGTTTCTTTTTTTTTTTTTTAAACTTTGAATTCCTATTTTCCACATTCTACAAACCCAGAAAAGCAAATCAGACTCGAAACTGCAACTTGTGAACGAGTAACTCAAAGGTTTCAAAGGTTTTGAAGTAAATCCCTACTTCTGTACAAGGACCTGTCTTGCTTGAATCTTTATTTATTTTTTGGTGAAACTCAATGGTAAAGCAAAATTAACTCAGCCCTGGACAGACATTCTTCCTAACTTCTGCTCTGTAACTGTTGTAAGCAGTAATGTACTCTTCTTAAAATGCGTTAAAAGAGGATAAAGATTCCCTTTTTCTGTGGCTGCATCTACTATGAACTGCGGTGGAGGAACGTGTAGCTTGAGTTCCACAACCAAGAGGTGTCACTGTTGTATTATCTGAGTGCTGGATTCCTCCTCCTCCTCTTCAGAATGACTTAGAATTCTTAGGCACGTTAGTCATTCATAAAGATGAAATCTTGCATCTGAATTAATGTCTTAATCGTTATCATCATAATTGTTAGCCATACTTTGCTTTGTTTATCATAAGCTTCTTTATCTGGGGATCTCATGCTGATGAGTCCAATTTCTTTTTCTTTCTGTTGGTTTTGTTAATAACTTACTATAAGTGTTATTATTAAGTTTTAAGTAATGCATGTTTGTTGCTCTTAGGATATGCATGCCATATGATCGAAGGGAAAAATGTAATTGAGGCATGGGCTCTTGGAAGCTCACAGTGAACGTAAAATAGTACAATCAAACAGCTTAAAAATATGTTCTGTGCTTTCTGTTATCCCTGAGCATGTAGCACAAGTTAGAGATACAGATGTCTTAATTGTAGTAATAGTAGCCTGCAAGTTTCAGAAATTGCTCAGTGTGCCTGTCTGTCTGGAAAAGATATACTGCATTTTTTTCTAAGAAAATAAAATTTTATGTGCATGCTTTTCTATAAGTGCATACTGTTATATTGCTATTTGCTGGTTTAAGACTAATAAGTAAAATAGCTTTCTGCACAAAAGCTTTTGCCATTGAATAAATTTTTGTTAACATTAGCCCAAGTATTTTTTGGCATAACTTAATTTCTTGTAAAAATAGTTTGGAACTTAATTCTTGGTTTAAAAAAAAATATCAACTCTGTTTCCTGCATGCTATAAATTGCCTTTGTAGATTAGGCTTAGGTAGACAGTTTGAGATCACTCAGTAATTGCCTCCTCCCTCCCCCCAGGGTTTGTAAGAAAGGTCTGTAGGGCTGGGATTTGGCAAATAGGCGAGGGAGGACTAGAAAAAATACTGCAATACTGCAATACTGCAATACTTGATTTTAGGGTAAATCCTATTTTTTGGTTTGTTTGTTTGTTGTTTATTTTTTTAATTGTTATCTTGATGACACTTCCTAGATCATAAAAGCAGTAGGTTAGTTTGTTAGATAACTGAGTGCAGCAAGTGATTATATTGATGTATTTAATTTTCTTAATTTGCAGCTATTAGACTTTTTTGAAGTGCAATGGTTGCATCTAAATCACTGCATTGTTAGGTAAAATCGTTTAGTGTAAATAACCTGAATTGATTTAGAGTATTTTATGTTCCAGAAACAGCTTCTTGGGTGCTATCAGTAAATGAAAGTGGATTTTTTTTCCTGATAGTCCATAAATCCTGACAAAGAATTTCTAAAAGTAGCCTGTTATATTCAGATCTGAAGTAAATTACTTGGATTGCATGCACTGTAAACCACAGCAATAGCAGTATGATACAGTAATCTATATTTTTAAGCTGATAAATTGGTCACTTAAAAGGAAATCTAAAGGTAGCTTAAAGCTGAGTGAAAGTTTACCTTTATGGCTTAAAATTTCTGTTCCCAAAGGCCCCATAAAAAGAAAAGAAAACCTTGTGTTAAAAGGCCTCGTATATATTTATCTTTGTGTCACTGTTCCAAATGTCTCCGAGATGGTGAAAAACTGCACAGAAGTAATCTTCATCCAAATACAGTCCAATGAAAACGATCATTCTAACTTTTGTGACAAAACAGTGTGTAATATAACTTAAACATTGTGTTTTATGTAAAGTGAAATAATATTTTGATAAATATATCCTATTTTAACAGTGCCATTTCTGAAGAAGAAAAATCTACCTTGCGTGCTGGACTTATTACTAACTTTAATGAGCCAGTGAATCAGGTCAGTGATAAATGATGAGGTATTGTACTCCTAAGAATGCTGCTGGTGTGCAATAGGTATGCAATTCAGTTTGTCTTTTACATCCTTAATAATGACACACCTGACAATGTGCAGTTTATTTGTTGCCTTTTAGACAGTTGAAGTGCGAGTTTGTCTTTTTTTTTTTTTTTCTTTAGACCACTAATATATTGTAGATGAAACTCGATTCAAGTTGCTTAATCAAAGTTTTCTCGCTAGTCCATTAGTATTGTATCAGTTTACTTGCTGATACAGCAATATGGTACATTTGACAGTACTGTAACCTGGCTTATAGTAACACAAATATAGGAGAAGAGCTTCTAAAAGCTAAAAAACTATATACAGGACTAGCAGTGCTAGGGGTATTATATATTCGGCTTTCTACATGCTGTAATAGAAAAAGTTGGAAAAGGTTGTTAAGTAAAATGTGGTGCTAAAATATTTCATATTTATGTATGATATCTAGGAAAATTGACTGTCTTTATATAAAATTTAAGTAATATAATTTTATATTAAGTACTTATGGTTGTTTGTACTTATAACAAGTACTTATAACTTATGGTTGTAAGTACTAGATTGGTTGTTTGTATTCATCAAATTTTAAAGTAATTAAAACTCCCAAGCTACCAATTCATGTTTTATTTAGGTGCTTGCAAATATTAGAAATAGTTTTTCTATGGTGTATGTTTCTTAATGACTCTGTATGTTTCTTTGTGTGTTTCTTTGACTCTGCAATACCTGTTTTTGGTGTGTGTATGTATGTTTTTGTTTTGTTTTTTTCTGTTTGTTTTGTTTTTTTTCCTTTCTTTCTCTTTTCTCTCAGATAGCAACTCAGATCTCTGTACTGATTGCTAAAGTTGCTAGAGTGGACTGCCCAAGGCAGTGGCCAGAACTTATTCCCACTCTTCTGGAATCTGTGAAAGTCCAAGATGACCTTCGACAACACAGAGCATTACTTACCTTCTATCATGTTACAAAGACCCTGGCATCCAAGCGACTTGCTGCAGATAGGAAGCTCTTTTATGATGTAAGTAATGCAACATGTAATATTGCAGAGTGCAAGAAAATGTTACTCAATTTTGAAAATCAATTTTGCTCATTTGCCTGCTGCCTGTGGTTTGCTATCAGTGAGTGAGTGAGGAATATGTAGATTTTAATGTTTCTTTCTGAAACAGTGATTATTTTACTTTGGATGTATGGACAATATGAAAAGTCAAGTGTAAAATTTTGAGTTCTTTATTGATTTTGCATGTGGCTTGAATGTTATTCGCATCATGGGTGTTTAGAAGTAGAGCTTCATGTACAGGCATTTTGATTATGCACAATATATGCATGTCAGTCTTATATTATCATGGCATACATCAAATTATTTTATATGTATATTTGCACTGCTTTTAGAGGAGTGGTTTTGATTCATAATTCAAGTGTTCTTTAATAAAAGTTGGTTCTTAGACTTCCATATCCCACAGTATGAAAGATGAAACATTTTCAAAGCCTTAATATTCTGTTCTAGACTTGTGGCTAGAGTTGTAAATTAGATAAGAAGAAAGAGATTGCTATTTTTTAAGTGGTAGAGTCACAGAAGCTAGTGGTAAGGAAAAATGAATTATTTCCTCATAATGTTTTCAAGATGAGGTAATTTTGGGGAAGACATGTTTGGATGAATAGAATTAAATACAACAGAGAAGCAAATGAAACATTATTTAGTCTATCTTCTTGTATAACGAGAAAAATTTAACTCTAAACTAGCCTTTAAAATTTAGGAATTTGTGCTGTAGCTGAAAGCAGCAAATCAAATTTATTATTTTTTGTTTTGTTTTTCCTATTTGCAGCTTGCATCTGGTATTTACAGTTTTGCATGTTCCTTGTGGAATCATCACACAGATACATTCCTACAGCACATTTCTACAAGGAATGAAGCTGCAGCCATAAATTCACTAGAAAGAACATTGTTGTCATTGAAAGGTAATAATGTAAAATAATGTTAAGTGTAAGGGATGAAATAAATTTCGTCACAATGAATAGTCAAGACTTATCTGGAAAAGAACCTTCACGCTCTCCAATACAAGGATGTCTAAAGGGAAAACCAGTTTTCTTAGTTTTACCTCGGTGTTGAGCAAGGCCAAAGCAGGATGGCTTTCCATGGGAGAGAAAGAAAATATTTCGTGGTTCTCTGTATAAATTTCTCTATCCTTTCTGTCATCAGAAGATACTAATTCTGCAGGTTGTAAGAAGTCAAGCAACAGAGAAGCGTAGGGCATGGCAGGGTGCTTTTTCATGTGTTTTGTGATTTAGGCCTGCACATGTGTGCCTTACTTCAGACACTTAACTGAGAAGGTCAGAATGCTTATCGGTATTCAAATACCGATTTGAATACCAATCAAATAGATTAAAACCATGGATTACGTGGTTTTACTTTGCATTTTGAGAATTGAAATGTTTGATGCTTGTAACACAAGGTCATTTTTGGATTGTTACAGAGAATGTAGCATGCAGGTCCTTTGAGCTATGGGCAGCGATAAACCTGAGAATTCAGAAGATTGATTATGGGCTGTTGTACTGTTGGCTCTTATCCTTGGCCCTTTTTCTGTAAAAGAGCCTTTCAGAGGGGTTGCTACTTAAAATCACTGCAGAATCTATTGCGCCAATTCAAGAATTCTAGGAGCTCTCTGCATTGTTTGTCATATATAACGTTCAGGTTATTTCAAGATGAGATTTATTTTTAAGTATGGTTGAAGCCACTATGCTACAAAACTGTTTTAGTTATATGTCTGGAAGCTTGTTGGAGCAAACACTGGAAAATTCCTACACAAATAACTTATTTTTTTCTTTCCCTCTGCTCCAGTTCTTCGTAAACTGACAGTCCATGGGTTTGTAGAACCTCATCGGAGTGTAGAGGTGATGGTAAGTGATACACATTTATTTCTAGTGCCAAAATCATCACAAGACATTTTAGTGTATTAGATGCCTAAAAGTATTTGAACTACTGCAACATTATGTATGCATCAATATTTTGGTTGTCTTGGCTCTCTAAAGAGTTCCTACACAATAAATTTCAGATTTTATTCTTTTTGGTGTAACTGCATGATGCTGAAAAAGCCAGTTAAATTCCCTTCATGTCGGCCACATTTGGCAAGTGCTTATATAGTTGCTTTTGTAGAATGATTTGAAGTTTTGGAATAACAATTGGATATATACAGGCCAGATAAATACGTAAGTTAAATTTTACACATTGGTTTGTAGACTAATAGCGAGTTGTTCTTGTAGTTTCTGGGCATTTACATTTGTTTTCTATGGTTTAGCAGATCGTGGTCTTGATTTCCTTCACCTGTGAACCTTCAATTGTACCAGCATAACATTGGGAAGCTGATAAGTTGGGTCAGAAAACTAATCTAGGTTTAGAACCGAACAATTTAAGAACAAACAAAACACATTGTGATAGATGTTGAGTGTTTGTTGATGTTTTTTTTTCAGTTGTATTTTGGCATGAGCAATTTCTAGATCTTTTGGCATGAGCCTTTTCTAGATTTCGGTCAGAGTGCTTAATGTGCAACTTTGGAGTGGGTCTGGCTCACCACACGCTGGTGTTCTGCCAGCGTACCATTCTGCCTGCGTCCTCTTTCCTGGAGCATTTCATAGCTGGGGGAAGATACGAATAGGCTGCAAGTCAAGAGCCAGATAATTTTGGGAGCTTGCTTTCTTCCATTCTGTCAGATAAAATCATGATATCTTTCATCAGACCATCTGATGAAAAACCATGACTATCCTGTGATAAGGACAGCAATGTTCCTTGGGTTACGTGCCTCAAGGTCACCTTTCTATCCATTTTTGTATCTCATGGACACCCCTCTTCTCTACTGGCAGATATCTCTCTCATACATACTTGCCACCACCATTTCAAGAGGATGTTTTAATCTTAATGATGGATCTAATGACATATTTGTTTATGGGATTTACGTTTATTTTTATGAGAAGTCTGTGGTATGCAGCCCATTTGAACAAAAAATAAAAAGCTTCACCAGTTACTGCCATACTGCCATACACTGCCTGTTTTGATGGAGGAATTGGGTTCTTCATGGCTGCATCCTAAATTAGTAATTTGGGAACAGGTAAACCTGCTAGATGGTATCCTGTGAGATTAGGAGGAAGTAGGTAAACAGTTAAATAAAAAGGTGCATGTATACTGTTTATAATCTAGCATACATCTTTCTGTTGAGAGGTGCTGTATTGGTTGTGTGTGGGGGTTGGTTCACCAACAATAGTACCTTGTTAGCAGATAGTTAAGCGCCAGGATGTCAGCAGTTGGGGGATAGAGCCGCAACAAGGAGGACTGCAGAAGATTTCTGCGCGGAAACAAAGCCAGGACAACCACGCACAGGTGTCAGGCTGCTGATTGGCTGTGAGCCTTGCTACATTTGTGTTGTAAAAGTATAAAAAGGAGTTAGTTTGCAAATAAACTTGTCTCACTCTGCACCCCAGACTGAGTCCGTTCTTTTGCGAGTTGCAACAGTTGTGTTGTATTACTAAGATCAGATTGGGTCATTTATGTAATCTACTAGCTAATAGAAAAGTAATTTTCTTATAAACTAAGAGAATCAACTGCTTACATAATACTTAAATGATATCTGAGCTAGTGATATGTCTAATCAGTTTAATCTTTCTCAATACAGTACAGAATACACTTCACCTTTTAAGGTGTATATTTTTGTATTTTTCAGGGTTTTTTACATGCAGTGTTTGAACGGCTAAAACAATTTTTGGAGTGTAGTAAGTACCTGAATCTTTTTTATTGTGTTTGTTGTTATATACTCAAAAGTTGGGTGAAAGCATAATACAGTCATTAAAAATTTTTGATTCTAGGATTTTTGAATGTAGAGTTAATTCTTTAAATTCACTTCTGCTGAAACTGTACAGGCAAGACCTTTTCAATAAAATGTCCATGCACTTATGATTCAAAAAACTTTTCTCTGAGGAGTAGATGACATTCTTTGTGATGGAAATTAAAGTACTTGGTTATGGAATCTGTACTTGATAGCAAGGGACCAATCCAGATTCTAAACCTCTTTTCTAGAAAAGTTAATGGAAAACAGCACTATGGTCACTATCTGTCTAATTTTGCCCTTCTGGAATGTAGCCTTTCTTATATTCAGCCTGACTAGCTTTAACAGGATGAATTGAAGACCATACTATCCTGGCTGTTGTATATGTTGGTCTATGATATATAGACCTGTGACAGTCTCCTATAATGTGGGGCCTGTGTGTTTGAATCAGAACTGAGCTGATACTTCACACCTTCCAACTTTTCTTATCACTTAAGTTGTTTCGTGAAAAGAGCTGCCACTACTTAAACTGGACTGGAGATTACTTTTATTTTAACATCCTTTTTGCTTGTATGCCTTAATTATGGGTCTCTCTGATTTCCTCTGTTCTAGGCAAAGGCTCTCTTCTCTTACAATCTTATCAAAGTGTTCTGTAGTGTCTGTAATTAATTTTTTTATCACTAATTCACTCCATTTTGGTGCATCTCTGAAAGATGAGGTTACTACAGTAACACTCTATATTACGTACTAATGACACTGTGTTGATTTTTCTATAAGGACATTTTCATTTTTTTTCAAAACTTCTATATGTCTACCCTAGCATTTGTTTTCAGCTTTTGATTTTTTTTTTAACTGAAGTCTCTGTAATCATGTCCTGATTACTGATTTTTTTCTGATTAGTCACAGTGAATTTCATTGCAGCTGAGAGTTAAAATAATTTGTTCCAGTATTACTTGAATTTTTGATTTTCAGTTCTTTCATGGATTTTTTTTTTTTTTTTTTGGCTACTATATCCCCCTGAAGAAAAACAAGTTGTTCTTCGATGTTAATTTCTTGTAGCTGTACAGAAAGAAAATGACCATTCGAAAAATAATAGCGGTTGTTAAATGTCTGATTTTTACCAGGTAGAAATGTAGGAGGAGAAAACGTATGCAGAGATCGTCTAGAAAAGACTATAATTCTGTTCACGAAAGTGGTAAGTAAATTCTCAATTCATATACTGACCATTTCAGTTTCTGAAATAGCAGTCCTTATCCTAAGGAATGTATATGTTTCTTAAAAACAGTAAGTTTCAGATTTTTTGAACAGAAAGAACTGCAGTATAGTTTCTTTGCTATAAAATATGTATCTGTCTACTCATACTGATCTAGATTGCAAGAGTAAAGACTAATTTTCCTTACCTCAAACAGAATGACATATACTTTGTAGGCAAATGAAAACTAGAGTTTTCTTCAGAAAAAAAAATTGAAGTTTTAAAAAAAAAAGAATATTCCAGTTGTAATTGGGAATCACATTGTCAGGGAAGGAGATTATAGACTTTCTATCCTGCCTCTCACAAGCAGTTAGGGTTGTTTGTAAGTAGCTGGACTGAATAACTGGATTACTGGCCACTGTTATTTTGTTTGAAGAAAGTTAACGAACTTTCTTACTCTTACACTCCATTTTTTAATTATACTAAAATATTTTTATAATATTAAAAGCTTTGATTTTTCAGCTAACTTGGCATACGCGGGAATTACGATGTCATTTGCTTTGTCTTTCATAGTAACAAAATAAATAGCATTCCCATTGTTTACCCTTTCTATCTTCAAGTCATTAATCTTACTGAAATATTATCTCTTGTTGTCAGAGGTGGGAATCACCTGGAGCTCTCACTGAAAAGGTGCTCTCCCCTGATATTCTTCATCTTTAATACAGAACCTTTTGATTTGAACTCACAGACAGAAAAAAGGAGATAGGCACCTTGTTTTCATTCTTTTTTTATAGACTAGAAGATTGAATACATTTTACTCATAGCCTTTGTGGAAATTAAGATGCAAGAATTTATACCTGCAATAGTAGAGGAGATAAAAGGAATAGATGGAGCCAGGCTGCTGTGCACTGCATTTAGAAAAGCTAAGCTAAAGAAGCAACTGCTAATGAAGGAAGGAGAGAAAAAAATAAAAGTCCTCTGCCCCCACACACTTTTTTTTTAAACTTGGAATAATATACTCTTTCTAGGGAGAAGCAAATAATTACAGTGATTATAACATTTTCAGTTAGCTCCTACATGCACTGGAGTCATTTTTTTGTGTATGTGTATGCTATGTAGGATGTTTAAAAGCTATAAATACAACAGAAGATTACTGCTCTGTGAAAATGCAGTAGGTAACCTCTCCTTAGACCCATCTATTTTCAGGTTGGGATGTGTTTTTAGCAAAATGAACCACTGAACTTGTTTAAAACAAATCTGTATATAAGTATCTGCTAAAATTATAAGAGTTTTAAATTTGGTGGATACTTGTCTAGTTGAAAACAGGTATTGTTTCTTAAACTTGTAGCGGGAAGTAATTTTGCATCTAAATTGGAACATTGAGAAGATCTGTGTTTCAGTAAGCATTGGTACTGACTCTTTCCTAATTACCTATGCTCAATTTTATATAAATAAGCACTTGTTTTTTGTAACTATTTTGTGAAAGCATTTGATATGTCAAACTTGCACAAAAGGTCATTTGATTTCTTTTCCCCCCCCCCTTCTCCTTGCTTAATTTTTAGCTTTTGGACTTCCTGGATCAACACCCCTTTTCATTCACCCCTTTGATTCAGAGGTCCTTGGAGTTCGCTGTGAGCTATGTTTTCACAGAGACTGGTGAAGGAGTTGTATTTGAGCGGTTTATTGTACAATGCATGAATCTCATTAAGATGATTGTAAAAAATTATGCTTACAAGCCATCCAAAAATATTGAAGGTACTGCTGCTATTTCCTAATCTCATCTTTCAGTTCTTGAGAAATGTTTTGCTGGTTGTTACCATTACTTAAACCCCTTTGAGACACTGTTTTGTTATTAATGTATGCTTCTGTTATTTTGGTGAAGGCACTGATGCCAACAGTGACTTGCACAAGTCACTTTAAATCCCTGAGGAGTTTGTGATCAAGCATATTCTCTCTGACCATTTTTGTTTTCAGTAAACAATCTTAATTAATAACAGTGCTATAAAAAATTAGCACAGTGAATTTGTGGCATATAGTAGAATATACAACAAGTTAATGTTCTGTTTCTGTGGGATTATTTTACAGGTTTCAACTCTTTGTACACATCTGCATGTACTGATAAATGAACTTACTCTTCAGATTTGAACTATGTTTTTCCCAAAAAAAACAAACTTTCACATTAGTTTGACTTTTGTCAATCAGTAGATGACAACTGACATTCTTGTTTCTAAATTTAAATTTCATGAATATAAAGTGTCTATTATCAATGATTACACAAATCCAGCGTATAAAATTCTTCAAAATATTGGCATATTTCACCATTATTCATTATTATAGAAAATATAAATTATATAATTTATAGTACCTTAGAATGCCTTGGTTATTAACAGAAGTTGCTGCTTAGCCACGTTCATAGCTGTGTTAAGCTTTTTAAAATGTGGCTTTCACATGAAACATGAAGAATGTAGTATGTTCTAGTAGATGCAACCTGTAGAATTTTTGAGAACCAAATAACTTCATTAAAAATATATAGATAAAAATACTTTTTCTTAATTTGCCATTGATATGTACTGGTTATGTTGTATAGCATATGGTATTTTCCTATTACTGCTCCCTTTTAGGGTTGAAAATTAACACATTTTTATGATGATGTTTGGATATATTTTGAGTTAGTTATAAGCATATCTCTTTTGAGTGCTCTGTGTGTGTGTTTTTCATTTGTTTTTTATTTTCAAT
>JAUBNY010000700.1:10877731-10890978 GCA_032275445.1 Crypturellus soui
TTCTCTGGAGATCTTCCAAACCCGCCTGGATGCCACCCTGTGCCACGTGCTCTGGGTGTCCCTGGTGGAGCAGGGGGTTGGACTAGGTGATCTCCAGAGGTCCCTCCTAACCTTAGGCCTCTGTGATTCTATGAGTCATATAAATGGATCATATAAAAGCAGAGTAACAAGGGAAAGTAGCTTGTTACTTTGAATTTTTTGTGTAAAATTTCCTTTGCCTAACTGTATGTATCTGCAAGCTAAACATTTAAATCTGAGGTATTTATAATCGGTTTAGAGAAATAGTAGCTCCGTGGAAGGTTTTGTTGAATCTTTATGTTGAGCTATTCATTTTGTTATTTCTTCTGTTATTTCACGTGTTATTTCTTCTTCCTGCTGACTCTAAGATTATGTAATGTTCTTTATTGCATGGCTGGTGCAAAATTTGTGTCAGTTCTTCTGAAAATTTCTTAGTATATTTTTACGCTGATGACATGAAATACTCTCGTAGTTGCTGCAGTGCAGTAGTTAAATTTGTTTTTCATAAATTGTTTTCAGCCTCAAAGATTGAGCATAAAAGGACTTTCAAGAAAACTGCTGGAAATCGTGGTAAAAATAGTTGAAGTCATGTTGATGATAGTAAAGGGAAGATGCATTCTTAGTTTCATTTATTCATGTGTTGTATGCAGAATAAACTGTTTCAAGCAAAACTTTCCTTTAGTCCTTTAGGAGAGGTGCTTTTCTTTCAGCCATGCATTGGTGTTGCCTGAGTTTGCCAATGAAAAAGGCTGGATTAAAAAAATGTATACATTAAAATTTGGAAGTTAGTCTTTACAAATTAAATATTTTAATAATAGTCTCAAAAAATAATATCTCCTCTCTACTTAGATTTTCCTTCTATCCAAGTATTTTAGAGAGGATGGGTAATGAATTAAGTGAGGTACAATGATACACACACATATATACACATATATACATATATGTGTATATATATATACATATATATATGTGTATATATATATACACATATATACATATATGTGTATATATATATACACATATATATATACATATATATAATTTATTTTATTTTGTTATTTTTTAAAGGTATAATTTTTTTTTTAACTGATTTTAAAGGTATAAACCAATACGCCGACGAGTAATCTGGCTGATTGGACAATGGATTTCTGTAAAATTTAAATCAGATTTGAGGCCTATGTTGTATGAGGCGATCCGTAACTTGCTTCAAGACCAAGACTTAGTGGTAAGTATGAATAGGCACTTACTGCTTGCCTCGTAAAAAGATTTAATCCAAAACTTGTAATCTCATATGTAAATTTAATTAAAAACTGTAGAACATCATATCATGAAATGGAGCTTTAGTGTGTTTTCTAGGTGATAGCTCTCAAGGTAGGGAAATGATTGGCAATAGCAGCCATCTACCTTTCTGTAAAACGCTTGATACATAGATCATTCATAAACACTTGAATGTTTTCTCTAGGGAAAACAGGGTTATTCTGTGATGGAACAATATTTTGTATTGCAGTACAGATGTGTTTTTCTCTTGCTGGCAGAAGCTGGATGTGTAGGGTTCTCTGGTTTGAAGCCAGCAGGTGAATTGGAAGCTAGGAAGTTGTTAAAAGCAAACAAAATAAAAGCAAAACAAAAAACAAAATCCCACAGTCCTAGCACTTAGCAAAAAGTTGTAGTTTAATATTAGTTAGGAATTTGCAGTCTCACAGATATTTTTGTGATTCCAGACAATATTATTCAGCTAGGGTGCATTCCTGTTTCAGTGTGTCATGGCTGTTTTCGAAGTTAATACTTTGTGGACATCTGTTTCACTGGCTTGAGCTGATCTGTGATTCTGAGCTTTTTGAGTGACAACCATAAGATAATCTGAGCTTAAAATCATTCTCCACTGCAACAATTTTTATCGCAGGCTTCTTATGCAGGGCTTTCTTGACCATTTAAGGGTATTGCCTGAATATTTTTTTTTCTGGATCTCATCTTTTTAACATTGCCAAATAAACTTCAAAAGATTCTAAACAAAAATATACTTGTGATGAACTAATGAAATTTCTTAGAAGATGACAATGCATGGGAGGATTCAATTGTCAAAATAATAATTGGTTTGCTATTTGAAGATACTGTGATGATAATCAAAATATTTAATGGAGGTAAGTGTGATGGTTTCTAATTTGTTGTTGTTGTTCTTTCAGGTCCGTATAGAGGCAGCTACAACACTCAAGCTTAATATCCTTCTCATAAGATTTTTGATAAATTATTTCAAAGTGACTGGAAGATAAATAATTTCAAAGTTACTGATGAATTCTTTTTTTACCCTACGCTTGTCGTATAGCTATACTGAATTTGCTTGTTTGATCTCTCATCTATTTGTCACTCAGTACTCAATTTTCCCTTAATGACTGTTTACCTGTAGACGACTTTGAATTCAGAACTGACCAGTTCTTACCGGTAAGAGTATTTGTATTGGGAGTATTTTCATGAGCATATTCTTAGAAGCAAAGCAGGAAAAGATCATTTCCAAATTCATTTTAACCCAGACTATTCAGTAAGCCATATGTGTGCCTGTGTGTATATACGTATTTAATCTTTGGCCAAAGTGTCTGAAGACTCCACCTGCCTCTGTTAAGGTTTCTAATGTGCAATTTACAGATACAGTTCAAAACGTCTTACTACCACTTGCTACAGTTGTCTTTAGTACTAGATGGAACATGTACTGCAAGATACTGGGGGGGTAGTTTTCCTAGCACAAATGCTGTTTTCAAAAAAATAAGCCTCTTCGTCAGTGTTGAGACCTTTTCCAAACACTGTTTTTTTTAATATACATATACATGTATACATATATACACACACACACCCATATATATGTTACATATTATATATATAATACACACAAACCGTATATATTTGATTATAAAAAGCATCTTCTGAATATAGAAGCACTTTCTTGCTCTCTTATTTGAATATTCTTTATTGTGGTCATTAGTACTGGCATTACATAAATAGTGAAATATTAGCTGTAAATATAAATACAGGAAAGAAATATACCGGTCTCACAAATTTATGAGCTGTATTTTGTTCACATTTGAGTCACAGTTCTTTTGGGAACAGACTAGATGTGCAAAGTGCATCAGCACTGGAATTTCTACAAGCTGTGTTATTGATGCTGAAGTTGCTTAGGATGCTGCCTTCAGTTCAAAATCTGAATTTTATTTATTGACCTGGAGGCTACTTATAACTTTGCTTATAACTCTCTATACAATGTTCTTTCTGGAGAGATGCTTTTGGCTTTAAACGATCTTATCTGTGAAGCCATTTTTCTTAAAACATGACAACCATGTGCTCTAAATCAGGCCATGTGCTTCAGCTGTTACACACGAGTGTCTCTAAATTTTTTTATAAGCACCTTTAATCTGTGAGTGGTTAATATGCATTTTGCAAAGGGAAGACAAACATATTGCACATTCTGTACATATTCATCAAGGTACATAGAAATCTTAGGTCAGTGTTGTAAGCATATGGGAAGAAGTGCTGATTTGTATCACCACTTTTTTTAATGGTCTATTCTGTTGATGTTTGTTTTTCTTTTAGTATCTGGAATCCATGTTTACACTGCTCTTTCAGCTGCTTCAGGAAGTTACCGAATGTGACACGAAAATGCACGTTCTTCATGTTCTGTCTTGTGTGATTGAAAGAGTCAATATGCAGGTATTTTTTTTAATGTTTTTTGTAGGAAAATATTCTCTAATTCATAAGTAAATCATTGTTATGGTAGACACATACACTATTTGCTTTACCTGATATCATTTTCCACTAATCTCTTTTTGCGTAACATGGTCTTGATTCCTTTTTTCTTAATTCTTTTATAAATTTGCTATGTTTTTATTTACAGGTTTTTTTTTTTTTTAGAACAGAATCCATCTGCTTATTTTAATTCTTTAATTCTTACAAATTTTTCTTTCAAATCTATTGACAAATTATCTCTTCTAACCTTTGAACTATATTTTTTAGTGAACGTTACATATTTTATCACTTCTTGTGACAAAATGTTAAGGGATGATGTACAGTTAAATTCCCATTTTTTTGTTGGCTCTGATAGGAATGAGGATTACTTTAGCACTATCCTTTGCTACATACCAACATTTCAAATCCAGATTATCAATTTGGGGAGCTTTCTACTTTTTTCAGCTCCAACTTGAAGAAACTGACAATATTCTTGCAGAAATGAACTGTTGTCTGCTCATGTCTTTTCTTTTTTGTGGCAGTGCTGTAATTAAAACAGAAATAATGCATGGTTGAAGCGTATCTTTTCCTTTTGCAATAATCCTCTCTTAGAGCCAAGTGTTGTTTTTCCAATTGTCCTTTGGAGAAAAAGTCAACGTTGGGGCAAGTTCCCTTGCATCTTTTATTACCCAGGGAAATAACAGGAAAATAAGTGGTCTTTTAAGTGTGTTGAGAGTGTGGCATTCTGCAACGACTCTTATTTTTAAGGATTTTTTTCTGGTTTTAGAGAATGCAGTAATTCAGTAATTGTGTCTAAATGGAAAACAGTGATATAGGAGCGTCTTCATATGCCAAAATCAAATAATTTTGTGCTGTGTATACCTCCTAAACTTTATCATTTCACAAATGTCAGCATAACTAATATATTATTTTAAGAGCACTTTAGAGTCAGAAGTTGTTCTGGTCACACAGTATGGAATATGATGTTTTAGAAGGGAGAAAGAGCAGTAAACTAAAGCATATTGTATTTCTTTTGTGACAAAAGTAGATCCTAAATCTTTCAAATATTAAACCTGGGATAAATTAATGACCTTGTTTCACACATTAAGACAAAAATTTATGTTTTGAACCTCAGATACGACCGTATGTAGGATGTTTGGTTCAATATTTACCCCTCCTTTGGAAACAGAGTGAGGAGCACAATATGTTACGATGTGCCATTCTAACCAGCCTAATCCATCTTGTTCAGGTAAGGTGGGACAGTTCCATAAATGATACCATCATCGTTTTTTACCCTGTCAAACATGCTTAGGGGTTTGGTACATATTTTGTTGGCAAAAACAAGATTTTGCTTTTGTAGAGGATTTCTGTTTGTTGTTCAGTCTTTTACTAAAAATATTGTAATAAAAATACTCTGATTATCAAGACAAACATTTGAGGAAAAGCAGTTCTTTAGGGTGAAGGCATTTCAGGCATTTTGGATGCTGCCTTAGTTTTTTTGTTTATTTGTTTGTGTTTGTGTTTGCGTTTGTTTTGTTTTGTTTTCATTTAGTTCCTTCATAATCTCTCAGGAAGGTGGAATTTTCTATTTAGGTTACAAAAATTCTGTGAATGAATCACTTCAAAATCATTGCCTGAAATAGAGGCCAACACAGTCAGGTTTGCTCTGATGCCTTTGTGTTTGCTCTTTTAAAGAAAATTAGCATCAAATATTTACCTTTGTGTTTAAATCCTAGCCATTATGTTTAACATATGTCAGGATATATTATGACATTTCTTTGAAAATCCAAACTTTTTATTGTTATTTCTACCACTACCTTTTTACCTCATAACTTGTGACACCTCTGAAATACTTTTGCAGTGATTACTGCAACATTATTATATAGCATACGGAAAAAATCTTACTTCATTCCCCCTGAAATTTCTCAGTTTTTAAGACATTCTCTTTCCTCCTTTTTAAGTTATGAAGCAGAAATTATAAGTTTGATCTGCCCACTTATATAAAAGACTTTTATCACATAAAGCTCCCCCCTCCCTAAAAAAGGAGTATTCAGACTATGTATTTATTAAAGCGTGTGGGAATTATTCCAGAAAGAAGCCTTAGCTAAGAGATATCAAATAAATTAAAGATTTAATGATTCAAAAAATCATAAATATACACAAACAGAGTTTGTGCTTCATCTATGCTCGTTTCACCTGATGAGTAATATCACAAAATAACCAGTGTAAAAATTCTAGCATTTGTAAGATTAATTTTAATTGATTATTAGTTTCAACAATAATAACCTTATTTTATAAATTAGTTGTATTTTACTATTAAATGATTGTTGAAAAAAATCTGCCATGTGTCCTTTGGTACATTCTGCATCTCAGACTCGTCGATCACTTGAAAAATAAAATAATTGCTGTATGTTAATCTTTGTTAAGAAAGAAATGCAGACTCTTTTCCTGATTCTCAGAACGTGTCAGAAGATTTAGATACGGAAGATGTCCTGATCTTTAGTGTTTTTAGAGCTGTGACTTTTAATAGAAAGAAAACAAAAAAAGGATGTATTAAGACTGTACTGTTTGTAATTATACTTGCGGAACATTGATAACTCTCTTGTTCCTCAAAAGCTCAAGTAACTTTTGACAAGCCTTTTTGAAAGTTAAGGAGTATCAAACTGTATGTAGTTTCTTTTTGTATCTAATGGATAACCTTAATGCTTATTTACCGTATGTAACTAGAGGAGCATCCTGAATCTTTATCAGTGCTGCCTTTGAGATAGTTTTTGAAATATTTTCTTTTTTAGGTGTTTTAAATATTTTATTTGTTTTTATAGGGACTGGGAGCAGACAGCAAAAATCTCTATCCATTTCTACTTCCAGTGATTCAGCTAAGTACAGATGTCTCCCAGCCTCCACATGTCTATCTTCTGGAAGATGGTTTAGAGTTGTGGTAAGAATGTTCTTCATCAAACTCTAATTTAAAACTCATTTTTATCCTCAGGAAAATCCAACAAACTGACCCAGTTTACAAAGGCTTTGACTCTATTAAGTATTTATATATTCTAGATATATAGACCCTGATGCCATCTATTTTGTGTCTTTTCTCCAAAGAGAGTTTAGTTAGGAAGTTAAAGAAAGAAGCACAATTAGAAGTAACCAGTTGAGTACAAAATCCATTTGCAGGCAATTGCTAGCAAAATACATTTATGTTGTGATAGTGAAGAGCAAGGTGAAAAATCTAGTTTCCCTACAATGCTAGTATTGAGGTAACTATTAGGTTTACTTAGGGAGTACAACAGCCTATTGATTCGCAGATCTGGACACTAGAAGAGATGTAATTTTAAGGAGTGAACTGCTAGAGAAGTTATCTTCCAAAATGCAACTTGTCTGAACCAAAACAGTGAGGGGCGATATAATCCACCTGTCCTGAGGTTAATTTGCTTGTTTATAGTGCAGCTGAACTCCTAAAAGGAAAAACAGTTATTCAGACATCCAGTACATTTCCTTCATGGAAATTGATGTATATTGACTTGATTCTGAAATAGTGGAAGGAATAGGATTCCTTTGATCTAGACTGTAGATATGCATTTGAATTACAAGTACTTAGCCTGCAAATGGTCTGTTTCATCTGAAGCAAAACTAAGATTTAAAAGGCTTTTGGTGGTGGGGGAGCTACTTTGAAGTGTGAGATCTTGAAGAAATTTAAAATAGGAATCTTTTTAGTGCATCAGTTCACAACTTCTATATTTTTTCTTGATCTGATCTTGAGAGAATTATTCATGTGTGTAAACACCTTCTTTTAAAGATTTCCTAGAACTTCATCATGGAGATGGGAGGCAGTGCCAGGACTTACAGGGCTCCAACTGCCTCCAGAAAAAGCAGCTGGAGGCCAGTTGAGATATTTTATACCACTTATGTTAATTAGATATCACAGTCCTATATCTAAACTGTGGGAAAATACTGGAATGTGATAGTGGTGCATTTTTTTTTTGCAGGAGGTGCAAGCGGTGTCTCTTTTTGTTTTTGCTTGTTTGTATTTTTCCTAAACACTTGGTTGATATTCAGTGTTTTTCAAACCACAGGATTTTTAAAATGGTACAATTGGTTACGATTGGTACAGATACTGATGGTGCAGCAGTGCTGGGCATTGGCTGCAGTAGCGACTTGGAGGTTCTCAAATGCTCGAAGCATTTTCCTGTACGCTGAATGTCCTTCTCTTGTCCTTTTTCTCTTCTGCTGGCTGCTGAAGTTGGATCCTTAAACATCCCCACTGCTGCATTTTTGAGGATAGGTTGGTTTTAGTAGTGTGAAAGCCTTTTTGTTTTCTTGCATTAGCAAAGTCCGTGTTTACTAATAGTAACATTGTAACCTGAAATATTCATCAAGCTGTTGTTAGTATTTACTGGAAGATTATATACATTTTTACTAGGCCTTTGCAGTGTTTTGTATCTGTCAAAATTATTACTCTCCATTTTATGTAGGTGGTCTAATTTCATTTTATTTATCCTTAGGTTAGTAACATTGGAGAATAGTCCTTTTCTTACACCCGAGCTCCTGAGAATATTTCAGAACATGTCTGCCCTTCTTGGTGAGTCTTATACTAACAAAATTTCCAGTTTTCTTCTAAAAGCCAGTGTTGTTCATATGCTTCAAGGAACATTACTGTAGCAGCAAAGGCTAAATGGTTAGCAAAATTGTTACTATTCAGAATTCAAGAACCGGTTATTGTTCAGCTTTCCCATCTTCTTCATTTGTTGTGTACTTATTGTAAAGATTTTCTTTTTAAAATAAATGGAAGCTGCTTTGTACTCAAAAGCTGAAACAAACTTTATTTGCATAGAACTATAAAAAGAATTTAAGAATAGTTTATAAGCAAAGGAAGTCATATTGGTCTCATTGGCGTTATAGGTGACTTTTACTCAGTTATTTTAGTTCATTTGTTAATTTCCATGATCTTCATCTATTGCTTCTTTCGTAAGTTTGCAGGCTGTCCTATGTGGAAAACTTGCAATAGGCATGCATATGTTCAATGTTAATGCTATTAAGATTCATTGCTATCACAAACTGTCTAGCTGCAAACCCTTTTTTTTTTGGCAGAATTAAATTAACTGTAACAGCTCTACCGGGGACTGCATTTTCTAACCTTAAGTAAAAAGGGGTAGGGGAAATAGTTCAGATGCCCCATGAAATCGGTTTAGTTTTTATGGAAGTCCCTGGGATTTTTACCACAGAATGTTCTGGATTTTATTGATTTAATTATATGAAGTTCATATGAATTATATGAATGATATTGATTTAATTAAATCAACATGAATATTGATTTAATTATATGAAGTATTTGTCCAGTCTACTTATAACCAGAATGATGATTTCTATTCAGAATATTGAAATTGCATTAATTAGCTTTTCCATTATTAAGTTAACAGTGAAGTTGGATGTTTGTCAGCTAGCTGAATATGTATTTTTTGGATATGTATGAGTTGAGCAGCCCTGAAATTGAAAGCTGTAGTTTTGCTTGAGTTGTTGTCAAAATAAGAATTTACTGATAATGGTTAAGATTCCGTGCTTAGGATTTTTTTTTTAACTTTGTAACTAACGGGAATTTAAAAATATTAAAAAGTTTGTTTTCTGGTAAATTTTGTTTAATGAAGTTTCATCAGTTCTTTTGTAGGCTGTGTAGCTAATAGTTACAGCAATTTTTTTTCAGAAGCTTTTGTGAAAATTACAAAAGTTGGCATTTTAATTGGTCACTAATTTCAGCACACCTGACTTAGGGGTTAATAGACCATGGTCTCACAGTGGGTGGACTCCAGATGAAAACTCTTGTTTCTCTGTGTATGCTAGATTGCTAATGAATAAATAGTATTCAGAGATAGCATAATTTGCCTTCATTCTGGTTGTCTTCATTATATAGCTGCATTCAAAAGCTCAATACCATTTAATATGGCATCTGGGACAGATGACCATGATTCTGGTCAGTCTTTTGCAAGTTCTAGTCAACATTCACTGGCACAGAATATGAGAGGTTTATAATCTATTGGTAATTAAGGATTCTTTTAAGTATCTTAAGTATGTAACCCGTGCTCCATCTTTAATATGTTCTAAGCACAATAACACACCCCAGACTTGACTTTTTTTTTCCTTGATTTTCATTGGCTTTTGGGGTGATAGTAGAGTCCTTGTGCTTTTTTTTTTTCTTTCCCTTTTCTTTTTGTCTCTGGCAGTGAGATTGTTTGGAACAAAGCATAACTTTTCTTATGTTTGCAGGCATCTGGCACTTGCAAGCCATGTGAGGAAGCAGGCATTTAGAAGTGAATTATGCCATTTGTGTTTTGGTTTGTGTATGAGATTCTTAATTGTGATTTCTTTTTTCCAGAGCTGAGTTCAGAAAACCTCAAAAATTGCTTTAAGATCATCAATGGTTATATTTTCTTATCTTCATCTGAATTTTTACAGGTATATTACCATTGTGTAAATATCACACGTCTAGAAGCATGCATGTTCTCATTCATTCATTTGCATGTGTATAGCCACACTTTTCTGATGTTAGTTCTGATGTACAGTTTATGGTTACATATAGTGGGTGTCCAGTAATACCAGATTTCAGAAAAGTTATTCATTAGCGTTAAGATTCTTGTGAACTGATTTAATACTGTGATACCTGGAAAGGTCCTATGAAGGTTAATAATAGTTACTACTTCGTTAACTACCTTACCGGGATTCAAATTATGATTGGAATCAACTAGAGATCTTGTTCATTCGGACTGATGGTTGACAAAGCTTTTGTTAAATTTGATCCATTCAGGAAAGATGAGTTTTAGGTGTCATGATCTTTGAAGAACAGCAGGGTTGTCTGACATGTAATGCTGCTGAGTTTGGGAATGCATATACATAGAGTTAAAATATATTTGCATATTCTTTTTCCTCATTTAATTTCAGGTGTATGCTACTGACTTGTGCCGGTCATTTTGTGATCTGTTAAAGGATATAACTATTGAAGGTCAAGTTCAAGTTTTAAAGGTAGTGTGTAATCAAAATAATGTTGATACACTCTGTTATTCAGCTCTATTATCTTAACTATTTTAATTGTATCACATCCTGGCAATATCATACCTAACCTTTACAGGCAGGTGGCCAAATATTGTATTGTGAAGATGAGGTTGCTCTCAGGAATCTTGCATATCACTTGTTATGAAGAATGTGCAAAAATTAGACATCTTGTAATGTTTTTATATATATATAGTTTTAAAAAGGCCATGTCAACATTCTTCAGTATACAGTAGCAGAATTAGGAATATGTTTATATCAAATGACTTAAATTAATCTTTGGACATCAGTGTACTGTTGGAATGTGTAAAAAGCTAAGTAAAGCTTTTCAATTCTAACTGACTTTTGGGATGGAGAGTACCATGTGAGCTAGAACTACATGGAGGAGTTCAGTAGAGCCAAAGTATAAAAAGTAAAAAAGCAAATTAATTTGTGAGTGGATTGCTTATTTTGAGTAGTATTAAAAAGAGAAAGGAGAAAGATAATAAAGCAAATTAAGTGAAGGGTAACACTGGGAAGAAAGTACTAATCTTTTCAATGGATTCTAGTGAGTTAAGTGGCTTTTCGAGGTGTGTGTACATAAAGGCTGGATTTATGGATATTCTACCACAGTTGAAGTGGTTGCTGTGTTAATTCTGTCAGCAACAATGGCAGTTGTTAAGGAAATTGAGAATTTATTCTTATGGCATGAAAATCTAAACAATTCCATCTGTCCTTCTGCTATAATGACTGTCGTGAAGTGCTTTAGGTAAGTTAATGCATATTTTCTGGTAGAAAAGCCATTGAAAAGAACTGCTGACTTATTTGTCAAGGAAGCTTTCCTTTCATGTGATTACGTGGAAAATTCCTATGCGGTGGGACTTCAAAACTGAAATTATTGTATTTAATTTCTGCTTCATATTCAGAAGAAAGCAAGTCACTGCCTACAGCATCCTATTTTACAATGTGTCAGGTTATTAGATAAGCATGAGTACATCCAGGGAGCTGGTAGGTCCCATGCAGTGGTGACAGGACAGAGGAATAGAAAAGATGCCCAGCCTCTCTTCCAGCTCCCCTCATAAAGCTGCTTTTCCCAGAGCCCTGGCTTGCCAGCTTGGCCCGGGCTAGGGGTAGCTTGGCCTGGTAGCCCATTAACTTCCGTTGATGTGTCCGGTCTTATAGTGTGTCAGTTCTGCTGTACAGATGAGGCTTGCAGAGTGCTTCACTAGAGCAGTCTTTCAGCTTTGAGCTCTTCTGAAATGAACTGTAATCCTGCTTTTTACTGATCTGAACAGCAAGCACCCTAACAGTAGGACAATTTATAGACCATTGTATATAGTTTTAAATCTCGGTTACAATTTCTAAATTAGAACAATTTCTAAAGTTAGGATTTTTCGTTACAATTTTAAAGTCTAATTTGCTTTTGTTTTTAAGGTTGTGGAAAATGTCCTAAAAGTAAACCCTGTTTTGGGGCCTCAAATGTTTCAACCTCTTCTTCCATCAGTATTTAGGGGAATTTTAGATGGGGAGGTAAGAATTATTATTTTTTTAACTGCTGTCAACTCCTTGTTACCATAAGTATAGGGTAGTTGCTATCTGGTTTAACTTTCATTTTGACATTATTTTCTTTCTTTCTAATTTTAAATGCATCAACTAGGTCTTTGTATACTTAGAATAACTGTTACATAGTAGCACCAAATCTTGTTAAAGCAGCATAGTTCATCATTTTTGTTGTCATCCAGTGTTTATTTCAATGAAATGACACAAATTTTATCCTGTTTCTGAACTGTTAAAACTGAAAATATGGCATGGTAACACTGGTAATACTCTGTCAGATCTTTGTAGGTGTTGAAGGTTTTATTGTCAGGTCTTGTTTAAGACAAACTCCCCCTTGCTAAGTGTCACATGCACCAGAGGAAAATGAGCTGGGAAGGAAGGAAGAAGATTGTCTCCAGCTTCTTTTTCTAGCTGATATAACTGAATGTTATCACATCATTCAGGTCCTATTAAATATGAGAGAGGCTTTAGGATGTATTTTTCACTTAGATGGCCTTAAGTTCTTCCTTTTGATGTTCCTGTTATATAAACACTCAGTATACTGTAGTTTAATTCTTACTTCACTTTTGTGGAGTTTTATATTCATTTTTAAAATGCAATATTTCTTGGGTTTTTTGTGTGTGTTTTTTTTAAGGTATAAATTAGAAATATCATTTATAAATTCCTAGTAATAACTGGGATATTACTTATCCATTACTTATCATTTTCCCACATTAATGGAATAAATGAGTGAATTATTACATTTCTGAGTGGCTACTATAGTGGAGGTCTCTCTGCTATCCCCGTTGATACCCTAGAAATCACAGAAGAGGAAGTAATATGTATATAAGGTGCACTGCAGCATCTTGAGATACCCCAAATGCTTGTCTGAACGATATTAGTGCCCTACTTTCATTTGTTTTCTCGTCTGCGAGTGATCTTTGCACAAGTCTTTGATGTCAAGAAGT
>JAUBNY010000700.1:10898791-10917404 GCA_032275445.1 Crypturellus soui
TCAAGAAGTTCTGATGTTGCACTAAAAGAATTCAAATACTTTTTTTTTTTTTTTTTAACTTGCCGCGCTAACATGACAAAAAAACATGGTTTTGTGAGAACAGTCAGTGAGGAAATTCTTAGATTCTTTCCCAGTTAAAGCCTTCCAAGTTAACAACATTGGTTCCCACTATAACTAACTGAGATACTCCCAAGATTAAATTAAACAATATTACTTTAGCAATATGTTGGTTATTGTATAAAATACAAAAAAGATGATTTGTATGAACAATTTGTTGTTTGAAAGATTAAAAATCATCCAGCCTAAACACAGTAGATTATTAAAAGAGATCTTCTGTTTGAAGACCATAATTATTTCATTTACTAATAGTCAAAAATCTATTAATCTTGCACTTTCGCTAATAGGTTTTTCAGGTAAACTTCTGTTTTTTCAAGTAAGCAGTTCCAGCAGTTTGTCTTGCTGAATGCTGGATAATACAAATAAATTTGTGTTTTCTTTTTAAAATGAAAATTAATAACTAACCAATTAGTAACTAATAAACTAATGAGGTTCTTAGTGCCTTCAATTATCTATGAGACGTTGGTCAGTGTAAGATTTGGCAAATCTATTTAATTTCTGTCAGAGAAACTATTTAATTTTAGAAATATTAAGCATCTCTAGATGTTATTAAAATAGTAATTATTAATCCTAATCAACTTCAAAAGAATTTAAATAATACAGTATATTTTTCCTTAAGATGCCGAATTTAAAATGTAATATAAAGTCATTTTCAGTTCTTTGGTGAAAACTGAACTTGATTGCCCTAGCTTTCCTGTTTTTGAGAACCAGGAAACTCCTTGGTAATGAGTTCTCAATATTGTGTTGAGTAGTAATACAGTTTATAATTTTTAATTTAATAAAATACATCAGTCAAAAAGCATCCAATACTTTCCATGTATGCCTATTTGTATGTTAAATATTTTTTTTAGTAATATTTATTTTTCTGGTTTACTTTTGTTTCAGAGATATCCAATGGTGATGTCTACTTATTTGGGGGTCATGGGGAGAGTTCTTCTACAAAATACAAGTTTTTTTTCATTACTTTTGAGCCAGATGGCTTGTGAATTGGGTCAGGAGGTAAGGATATTTGTGTAAGGATATTTCAACTAAACTGCATATTAAAGCCTTATCTTCTTTTGATGTTCCTTCATACTTTTGGAGAACTTATCCCTATATTTTCTATACTTGTTTCTCCCTAATTCAACTTAATTCCTCCCTTTCTCCTCCTTTGGTCCTTCCCCATCTGTAGTAAGTTGTATATATTCCACAATCCCCTTAAAACATATCATGAGCTTTACCCATTATCTAAATTTTCTTCCTTCTACAAGTAGTCCCTTTATTTTGCTTGGCACTGCATGGTGGATGCTTCTTTCCTAGACTCATCTTGGTGGTTTCATACCAGGGCCAGTGGTCTATTTTTTTCTCCTTTGGTAGCTCTGATAGCAGTGGCTGATTGTGTGCTTCATTTTCATTCGTTAGGTTCCTAAGGTTTTTTGGCCTGTTATTTTTTCTTATCCTTGCTGGGTTTTTGTGCTGTTATTCACATACCCTAACAGAAACATTCATTCAAATTTGGCAAGTGTTTTAACTGTGTCCGTCTGTGCATGTGTGTTCCTTGCACAGCATGCTGCTGTTGCTGGAAAATTGAAGACTTCTTTGATAGGAATATTCTGAAAGACTAAGACGAGAGGTCTCAAAAGTTAGGTGATTTATGCTCAACTGCTAGGTAGTCAGTCTATCTGTTAACTGAAATCTAAACATGAATCAAACACATTGCTAAAGCTTTAGGTATGTCACAGTGGCATACCAAACATTTCACCTCCTATTCTAACTCAAGCAGTACAAGCTTCTGGGTTCAAGGCTAAAGAAACTGTCTTTCACTAGCAAGTTTTCATGCTGTAAATGTTTCACGTCTTTCAGTGAAATTTAGTAAAATTCCTATTCTTGGGTAAAATAGTATTTTCAAGCAGGTAAGCACAAGTCTTCAGTTTTTGTCTTTGTGCTCTTTTACCTTCACTGGTAAAAGTTACATGACTTAAATATATTAAATGAAAAAGTGTGTGAAAAGTGTTTGAGTAATTGAGCGTTCCATCCCTGTACTTAAAGTATTTCTGACTTCTGGGTTATGATGAGTAGACTTAATTGGCGTGTTTGTGTGTGAAGGGAGGAAGTCCTTAGGGCCTGGGAGGACGGTCGTAGAAGATACAGATAGGCTGTTGCTGCAAATTTTTTGTCATATGTACATGACTGTATGGTGACTTTCCCAGACTGAATGTCTCCAAATTGATTGTTAATTTTTTTCTAATGCCAAAAGAGGTGGGTATGCATTGGTGAAACATTCTGTTTTCATTTACATTCCAGTACAACAAAGCAATTTATCTGTAAGTTAAATATATGCAATGTATTTTTTCCTAGTTGGACCAACTTCTTGGTAACATGATCGAGATGTGGGTTGATCGGATGGATAACATCACTCAGCCAGAAAGACGAAAACTTTCAGCTTTGGCGTTGCTTTCACTTCTGCCGTCGGTGAATAGGTGAGAAAATTTTAAATGCTTTGTACAAGAATATTTCAATGACTCTTTTCTAAAATCTTTCACAATTCTACAGGTTGTTTTTCTAGTGAGTAGTTTTATTTTATCTTTATGGTTTAAGATACTAAAAAAAATTTAAGAGTTTTCAAACTACATTATATTAACTTTATTGTATTATTTGAAATACAATAAAAACCTCCTTATTTCATGAAAAATGCTCTATAGGAAAAATAAAGAAATAGAACTGCATACCTTATTGTCATAGGCTTTATTGGATGTTTTCATATTAATACTGGACTAGCTGCTTCTCACATATGTGCTTAAGTAGTTGTTTAGCTGACCTGTAAGCTTGGAGTCCCTTTCAAGGAACAATATTGGTTCTCTCTTAATTAATATTGAGTATATATCTTGAATTTCATCCTGTTTTTTTGTTTGTTTGTTTGTTTTTGTTTTTCTTCTCCTCCATGACACGATAGAGGAGTTGCATGGAAAAAAAAAAGAAATAAAGCTATAGCAAGCCACTTACATTATTGTCCTTTTTCTCCACTTTGTTGTGTGATGTTTTTAAAGAAAATGATGAATAGTGTAACACTGAGTTTTAAATTGTCACTTTCAGAAATCATATGTAACACATCTTTAGATAAGACTTTCAGTCCATCCCTACCTTGGGATAACTCTTGCCTGCTTTGTGATTCATGCCAGGAAGGCTCCATGGCATAAGTTTATATTTGTTCTGGAGGATTTCCTGAAGAGGTTCATATATTTTCTAGTGGTAGTTTAGGTTCTACTTAGAAGTAGTAAAGCTGTAGAATAAATTCTCAGTATTCTAAACTTAAGGGGCTCTCCTGTGTTTGATTTAAAGAGGTGTCACTGCTTCTGATATGCACAGAAGTTCTCCTTCCCCTCCTCTTGCACCCTCCCATTTATCAGGACAGACGCCTACCCAAAGGTGAACCAGGCAGCTGCCTTATGCAAAACTTTTGCAGGTTTTTTGTTCATATCTTGTGCAATGAACATGTGATGATGTTGTATTACTTAAGAGTGTATTCTAAACATAATTAAATAAGTATTGTTTAAAATTTAAGGTACTTAAATAGAACACCTAAAAAAGCCTCTCTTTGAAATTTCTCTTATAAAGAGGAAGGAAAAACTCTTTGCTGTAGATAGCTTTGTTGTTTTGAGCTACCTTCAGCTGCTTCCAGTTTCCTGCTGCAAGAGCCAGTTATTCCTGGCAGTCCTTACACAATAGAACTTCTCCCAATGACAGCTTTATTTTCACATACTCAACTTATGAGTATTTTTCTGAAACTAAAAAAACTTTTTGGTGCCCATTAAAATGTAATAGCATATATACAGAATACACAGAACAGCATCAGACAGATATGTGAAAATGATTCTGCAACTTATTATTCCATCTACTACTGAAAAATATCAGCCATTCTGTCGTATCTTTCAGAGATGCAGGTAATGGCATATGGCTTTAGTATGTTCACGTATCATTAGAAGCAGCACTGCGTTTTTATCCTGTCTGCATGTAGTCCCTTCAGTCCAGCATCCTGTTTGTCTTCCTTTGCACAGATGTACATTGTGTTAGTCTTTAGGTGTTCATATTAAAAAAAAAAAAAGAAACAATAACTAGGTTACTTTCCTGATTAGTGTGTTGCAGTATCTTTTTACTTAGTAGCAATTTCCTCGGTTTACATTTCTTGTAAATTAAATGCTGCCCAATTATCTGTATTTGCTATCTGAATCTGGCCACTCAATTTTTCTTTAATATTTTTGAGTATATGTACATACTTGCTATTTTCCACATTTTCTGCTCTTACTAACAGTTTAATAATTCTCTGTATCTGCGTGAGTGTATTAAATGCATTTATTAAAACTTCTTAGTATTTCATAAAATAGTTACCCTTATTTATTTATTTTGATTAAGTATGGACTAAGTCTTTTTACTGACCTTTTCCTATAAACTGATGTGGATACCAGAGTTTATTGAAAATACAAAAATGGTAGGACGCTATGTAAAATTTTAAAAACCTCGTTAACAGTTATAAAGGCAATCACTCAAAAACTAAAATAAGTATTTAATAATAGTTAATGGATTTCATTTTTTGTGTATCTAAATATTCTGCTCTTGGTTTTTTTTTTGTTTGTTTTTGTTTGTTTGTTTTTAAGAGATTGCTGTGAAGGTTTTTTCACCATTTTTAAGAATTTACAACACAAAATAAAGGCACTGTTTTCCAAAGAAAGTCCATTTATTTTGGTGCCTGAAAATCGGTCCAATCTGAGAATATGTTTTGAGGTTGAAATGTGAGACATTTGAATTTATTTTGTCTTTTTCCTTTGTAATTTGGAGCACTTGAGTAGTATTTTGAGATTCCATTCCTCATTTTTCCCTTTGCTTCATATTGAAATATTTGTCTCAAAAACTATTGTAGAGAAAACTTTAAGCACCTAAGAGGTTCCCTGGATTGTTATACTCCTATTTAATCGTAATGCAAATGAATGTCTGCTTTTTCTCACTGTGTGTCAAGTCTGATATGTCAGCCCATATGAATTCTGCCATTTAGATAATTGACATTGCAAGTTTAAGTACAGGTTGTATGTAATTATAAATCTTCATTAGGTAATTACAGAAGTTAGTTGTGGTTTTTTTTTTCTTCCCTGGCACTTGCTAAAGTTATTTTAAACTAGGAAATTCAGTTTTCCTCTTAAGAAGCTGTCTACATGTAGGAAATGACAGAAAAGTGCTTTATAAAATGTCATATTTTTCTTAGATATATCCCCATTTATATAGTAAAAACTCGTTACATAACTGATTTTAATATCCATATAAATAAAGGAAAATGTATTCCTGAAATGTATTCCATTTCTCTGTCTTCCCTTCATCTATTTTAATTTCGTCAGTCAAAGTTGGCCTAACTTATCTTTAGACTATGCATTTTAAAATGTGCTCTCTTAAGTTGATCGCTTTGGCCTTGGGATGCGTTTGGTTTGTCCACCAAGTAACAGTGTAGTTTTAACTGAGTTTTGGTGTTAATCTGGGTATCATAGTTTGTATCACTCCAAATCTCAAAATCAAGGAAGTTACAGTACGACGTGCAGTTGATCGCATAGAATTGGCAAGGAGATGTTGATTGGAAAGATGCTTTCAACTCCTCTTTTTCGGAATCTCTGTCTTTATCATCTGCATTTAGTTGTTCTATGGAATGATTAGGAAGAAAGTGTCATTCTCTGTCCATAATATCATGTTTGCAAAAATCAGTGAAGTGATGACTGAGGCATGTCACCAGATGCACTGACCTATGGCACCAAACTAGCTGCGGTCATAACAGGGTGACTTGCCTCTCATGCCTTGCTTTCATTTGTGAACTATTTAACCGCAGGGTTTCAGTAATCTTTCCCAAAATTCTTCTAAATATAATTTTTCCTAAAATTGATTTGTAATTATGTAAAGGACAACAAGAAGAAAATAATGGACTAAGTAGCTTCCTTCTAGCTTTTCACTTTGTAGTGAACGTTTCAGGAAATGTACTAATTGTTATGCTTTTTCTTTAGCTATCAGCTGCTAATGCAGTCAGTGTACTGCAGAAAGCTATAAAATTAGATTTAGTTTTGAATCAGTTTGTAGAAGCTGAATGTTCCAATTGATATTTTGAAATTATTCTACTTTGCATTCTTTACATTTTTGGGTTTAAATATTATTGTGTGCATATTTGTTATTGTGAAGTTAGAATGCTTGAGTTAAGAAGTTGGATTTTCAATATTATTAAAAAGCAGTAGGTGGCAATATATCTTTTTTTAAGATGTGTTAATATTGAGTGCGTTTTTCATCACTTCTAATTTGAACAGAGTTCACTAAGTATTTTAGTGAACAGTAGAGGCTTAACCTATACATTTTTTTTCTCAGCATGCCATATCTGATTTAATCTGTGGTATGGCAGGCCAGCCTTTTTGATGCCTTGTTTACCACTGGTAGTCGCTCTGTAGATGACTTGCATTTTTTTTCTCTTAGTTTGCATGACAAAAGTGATATATTGATTTTGTGATTGTTTACAATGATTTGAGGAATTTACACTAACAAACTAGTATAATTCTCCTAGTATATTCCTAGTTGTAGGATGCTTTCTGTCATATTAGTTTTTGGCGCTTAAAGCAAAATAAAATTGAGTTTCATTTTCCTTTCCTAAATGGGGGAAAAATAGTTGTATAATTTAACTTTTTACTGTTTCTCAGTATTCTTAAAGCTGCTTGATAATTTAATCAAAAGTAGTAAAAGTTCAAGAATAAAAATGTAAAAAGATGGCTTATTTTGAAATAGATTTTTGTGATGTAGGCTTCTATATATGAATGTTTTTCACTGTAGGATTTTCTCTTTAAATCTGGAATGTTTTTGTTGGCTTATTAAGTTGGTATTAGGCATGGTATCTGTCTGTGCCCTTCATAAGTCACTGTTGCTGCTATATTGGAATGCAGTAGCACTCTGTGAAGAGAAATTTCCCATAAGCAGCAGATCAAGAACTTGTATGTGAAGAGAGGAATCTGGAAATTTGTAGATAATATAGATAATGGTAGTGGTTTTGAAAGAAGAGTGATTTTTGAGACCTAATGAACATGAATAAAATGAACATAGCAGATGTTGCTATGTGTTTTGATGTGTGTGCTGTCCGAGGGGTCAGTAGTGGCTGAATTATTCTGATCTGAGGTCCTATCTAAAATGTGCATCATAATCCACCTGTGGAGAGCAAGAGCAGAAAAGAGCAAGACCTTCAGAAGATGTTTGTTAAATTATTAAAACAACAGTACTGAAGAGAAGATGTAGGTAAAGGCTGGGGGATCACAGTACTCGCAGACAATTGTGAGTGACCATTTCAATAGATATCAAGGAAAATGAAAATGGAGAACAGCCCGTCTGGTATCTTTCCTCTGAAGACTGTGTTGAGATACCAGCGGAGCATCACAAGGAAACCACACCTCTGTTCCTTTCTGATTCTTTTTTAACCTTTGCCCCTGGCTAGTTTTACTGTGTTATGTTATCTTTTTAATAAAATACACAGTGGGAAGGAAACAGGTTCAAATTTCCTTGTTACAGTTACAAGTAACTAACAAGTCACAAGAATAACTGTAACACTAAGAATTGTTTTTCACCCATTGTGTGGGCTTTAACATCATTTCATAGTAATTAAGGAATTGAAATTCCTCTTGAAAATCTGGCTTCGTTATGTCCTAAAGAAGGACCACTTTATAACTTGTTTTTGATTTTTTTTGCATGTTTTTCTGCTGTACATAAATTAGCTGGGTGATTTCTTTGTGCTCATTAATATTCATAACCTGAACCCAACAAAAGTCACCGAGTGCAGAGAAAAATAGAGATTGCTTGGAAGGACTCTTCTTAATACAATATTTATGTGTTCTCCCACTTTGACCTGTCATTTGAAAATGCTGTTAAATTTGGCAAATCACTTCTGCTCAGACTTCATGCTCATATTGACAAGGAATTTTAAGTAAGTGAGTTAATATATTGAGTTAATAACATTTTTTTTCATTCATTGTGGAAATAGATATGTTTCATATGTTAAAAAGAAAAGATATTAGTAATTTTAATGATGTGAACATATTAAGATACAATTCGGGCAGGATTAAAAGATCTATTGCCATGCAAAGCCATGTTCACTTCTAAAATGTGCTGCTTCTATTTATTCCTGGAGAGCAAAATTTTCAGTAAGTAAAATATGGTTAGTCATTCCCAAGAAAGGCACGTTTCAAATAAATGATCAGAGTTTTCACATTTAAGTGCTGTATTTATTTATTCCAATTAATAATGTAGTTTATTGTTTAAGGATAAGCAACTTTATTCTTGGTCTCCTGTAGCTGAAAACTGAAGAATTTCCATTGATGAGAATATCACATTTTACAGATTCAGAATGCTATGGTTAAAACTGTTTTTGAAATCTCTGGAGGTGCTGGTTCCTGTGGCAGGATTCGGAAGAGAGCCTCTTGCAGCGTGTGCTCCTCTTGCTCATGCGCTTCCTGCCTTTGAGTTGGACTCCGGTAGACGAAGGTATTTGGGTGGTAGTTCGGCCTTGCGTGAACTCCCTGTGGGAGATCAGTGTGGGCGAGGTGACCTGGTACTTCCATAGCAGCTTTTCTTGGTCTTGCTATTTAAGAGCTTTCTCATCCTCTCTCTTCCTGAGCAAGGTCTCATTTTATTACAAATTATGATTTTTTTTTTTAATAGTTGCATTTCTGTTCCCAGGCTTAAGTTTCTATCCTGTTTCTAGCCCCTTTCCCTCCTAGATAGGAGACAGGACTTTGCAGGCATTTAGACCCTATGCCAGATAACCTGAGGATGAAATCTGGAACTTAAAGGATGGGGATATTTGTAGTGTTTGTGTGTATTGTTCGCACCAAGTGTTTATCTGCACAGGAGGTGCAAAAGGAACCTCAAGCTGTGCCCCTGCGGGTGTAGTTTTTAGAGCTTTTAGAGGACCTCGACTGAAGACGTGTGCGTCCTGAAGTGGGGCTTACCTGAGTGCTCCCACCAGCTCTGTGCCATGGCATAGCCCAGGCCCCAGTCTGACCCGGGAGAGAGCGCGTGGATCGGGAGCAGCCTGGCCCTGCAGGCAGGGATAGAACCGCATAAATATTCCTAGTCATTGAATACAACATTCGGGTTTCTGGCGGAAAGAAAAAAGAATTCACAGATAAGGCAGCAGTGCTGTTGCAACTAGATACACCTTGTTCTGTAATGATTACACCTCACCCTCTGACAAAATGTTTGTGAGCACTGCTGGTTAACGACGACAAGGGCAGTGGTTGCACGAAGGTGGCCCGCGGGCCCGTGCTTGGAAGCGAGCGGTGGGGATTTCCTTCCCGACAATACTTCTGAGCCACAGATAAAATGGCTTCCTGTCTCCCCGTTTCCTGTATCCATGGCAACCTCCCTTTGCCCAGTTATTACTCGGTTTCCTGAGCGAGCGCTTGCAAAAGCTGGGACGAAATGGGGGAGCTCGGCTATGCCGGAATATTGCCTGGAAAACACTTCACAGGGCGGGACAGTAAGCTAGCCCGTAACTTAGCTCGGTGAGCCACACAAAACAACAAAATAACGGAAATAATGAACGGCAAATTGAGGGTAAGAATTTGTTCTTATTTATGTTGATGTAGCTGAACTTTTTTATAAAATTCAGTTGAGAAATGAGCAACCAATGGCAGGAAACTTGTGGGTTTTTTTTTTCTTTTTTGTTAGCTTTTCTATTTGAATGTTACTGCAACATCTCCTACTCATTTTTTTTAAATATCTAAAATAGTTAAAAGAATAAGCAATATGTTGAATTTGCTAAATGCCATTATTTTGGCAGCTTACTTGCTGTTATGCCATAACCAATTAAATATTCTCTAGCCAGGTTGGGGTATCTGTTTCTCTCTTCATTTACTCGAAAGTATTTTTTAGTGTTGTTCGAACTCTTGATACTTAAGCTTTATTTTGAAACTGCTTATTCAGCAACAGAGGAGAGTATTTAAAATAACAATCTGGAGAGTAATTCTTGCCTTTTTTAAAGATTGTACAAGTAAAACTTTTAAACTTTCAAATGCATTTATAAACTTGATCTTTTTTTATTTCTACTAGCGAAGTCAGAGATGAGTGAGAAGCCCAAAGACAGGGATATGTGTGGACTACAAAGTTCTCCACCCTGCATAGGAGCACTCCTGTATGTCCTTAGCTGTTTTCTCTTGTTGCTGCTCCAGGAGACTCTTGGCTGCCCGTCTGTGTGCCGGCTCTGCACAGGGAGGCAAGTTAACTGCCGTAACCTAGGGCTTTCCAGCATCCCGCGGAGCTTCCCCCCACATACAGTTCTGGTATACCTCAGTGGCAATAATATATCACACGTCCCTCCAAATGAATTAACAGGCCTTCAGAAACTTGCTGCCCTGTACATGGATAATTGCAGTATTTTGTATGTGCATCCGAAAGCTTTTGTGGATCTCCATAAACTATGCTACTTGCATCTAAATAACAATAATATTAAGCGCCTGGATCCAGGAATATTTGACGGTCTTTCCAGTCTTCGTTGTTTATACCTGCAGAATAATCAAATAGCTTTTGTTCCCAGAGGATTATTTAGTGATCTTCTTTCTGTTAGATATTTAATGCTTCAAAGGAATCGTCTCCGTGTCCTTGGAAGTGGGACATTTTCAGGAATGTTAAGTCTCCAAACACTTAATCTAGCCAATAATAAGATTTCACGGATATCAGATTCAGCATTTTATCACCTTGAACACCTTGTGTATTTGTTCCTTGAAGGTAACAACTTAACAGTCGTGCCATCAAATGCCATTGGAGTGCTCAAAAATCTTGAAAGACTCTCTTTGTCTCACAATCCTATTGGATCAATACATCCTTTTGCATTTAAAGGACTTAACAAGCTCAGATATCTGTCTTTAAAAGGTGCAAAGCTAAAACATATTGCTGTAAATGGATTTTTTGGATTGAACAACCTCAGCCAGTTAATCTTAAGTTATAATGATTTAGAAAATATAAGTTCCAGTAGTTTTACTTGGTTGCATAATTTAATGTATCTGCAGCTAGACAGAAATAAGATAGCCAGTATTGGTGATGGTACCTTTGCAAATATGGGGCATTCACTTAAAATACTAAGTTTAGCATTTAACAATATTACAGAGTTGCAGCCTGGAGTGCTCAAGCCCTTAGTGTCTTTAACTCACTTGCAGTTAAATTACAATCCTTGGGACTGCAGCTGCAAAATGCTTGCATTACATAAATGGCTAGCATCGTCTCCCCTTTCTGCAAAGATCCAGTGCCACAGCCCGCGCAGCGTGCGTGGCAGACCTTTGCCGTATGGCAAGTTTGCCACCTGCAGTAGCTCTACTGCCAGTCCCCGCGCGGTCTGGCAGACGGGGGCTGCAGGCGGTCAGCACAACACCACCGCCTGGCTGGTGGCCTGGCATAAGGCAGACAGGCACAACGCGTCTGATCGGTTTTTCAGCGTGGGCGCTGGATATGTTAATTTCTGGGAAGGAGCTACAGCAACATCTGTTACCCCACTGCCTTACGAAAAGACTGCTGCTGAAAATCCATCGCAGGCAACTCTGACATTGTCACTATTGCCGGTGCAAGTGCCAGAGAAGACTGTACCTGTTAACACAACTGTACAGAATGAAAGTTTATCTGCGTCAGATGAAGGCTCTGTGTATTTAAAACCTTCTCTGCTTTGTACACAACAAATTGAAAAGCTGAATCAGGCTTTTGACGTTTTACTGGCTTTTTTCATTGTGGCCTGTGCTGTAATCCTGTTCCTAACGTACAAAATTATTCAATTTAGACAGAAACTAAAGGTGTTAGAAAATACGGGGGAAAAGAGAATAGAATATTATGGTTTTTATCAGCCTGGCAGATACAGCATACCTGACCCAGTGCAGTCTCTAACTCAGAATTCAGTGGGACATTCAGAACTGGACCAAATTAGGTTGCTCAAGAGAACAGCATCGGAGAGTCAGGCACAGGTTATACTTTTTGAACATTCAGCATTGTAATTCACCTCATTTAATTTGGTATTAAATTTATTATGGTCTGAAATGTCCAAAAAATCAACTCAATTTACTAAAATAATATAAAAAAATTCTTCACTTGTTAAAAGAAACTAGTTATAGTATTGTGGAAAATGACATGATGTCTGACATGGATAGATATTTTTATCTTCTGTCCTTGTTGGAGGACTCTTTCATCTGTAACTCAAGTATATCAAAAGATGTGCAGGGAGAAGTGTGCTTATATATTTATTACTTTACTTTTTATAGATACTTAATACCAATAAGGATGACAAATTACATAGCTAACCTGAAGGTGAGCAAGCAAAATACGTTGTTTTATCAGGATCCTGAAGCTAAAAAATTGGAGTGAATATGAGCAGAAAACTGTTTTACATATTTATTGTAATGAGCATTTTCTCTTCTGGTGGTCAGTCAGAGGAGGGAGAGAAAAAAGTGATCATTCCCACAACTAACACCTTTGATTTTTTTGAGAAAACAAAAAATCTAAATTAAGATAAATTTGTGAATATCTGTGACATTTTGTTATACAAACTTGTGTATTCAGTCTGTATAATGAATATATTAAAAAAGTGAATTTTCTTGCTAGTGTGCATCTCTCATTTTATGACCATAACTGTATCTGGTGTTAATATGAAAACTAACATTCCATTCCCTTGGATTGAAAAAAATAGTTTGTTATAACTAATAGAGCTGGTTAATTTTTTAGTTTTTTTCTCGAGTGTTATCTTGTCATCTATATAGCAGTAATTTAAAAGGTTTTTTTGCAAGATAAACAGTAAAAATGAGACTACTTTCTATTTACTACTCAAATATTTAACTTTTAGATTAAATGCTGAAGGAATTTAAATATTTGTGATGCATATTTGTGGTTGTCAGTTCAAAATATGTTTTCTCATTTAAAAGCTAACTAAGCTTAGGAGTCTTATTTAAGTAATGGATATTATTTTACTATGTACTTCGCATTTGTTTCAACTTCTCTGTTTACATTATTAGTAAGTTGTGCCTACTGTGCTGTAGATTCATTTTTGAACCTGAATTTCCATGATTCTTTTTTCCTGTAACTCATATTTTAACCAGAATATATATTTATATTAATATAATATATAATCTAGAAAATGCAGTTAGTGTAAAACTTCCAACTAATTGGAGGGGACTTGCTTATGTAGATTCTGTGTCTTCCATAAAGATGTACCCATCTGACAGACCTCGGTCACTTGAATTTTAATGCAACTTAATTTATAGATAAATCAGTGAAGGCTACCATTTAGCACAAAAAAAACCCAACCAAATAACAAAAAAAAAATATTTTGAAAGGTGTCCTCTCACTATGTTAATAGAAGTTATCTAATAAGTATATTGCTGTTCCTAGCATGAGTATGGAGACCAAGGCAGTGTCCACATGCATAGACCTACCACAGTGTTTCTTGTTCCAGCCTGTGTTGGAGATGTGGAATGAGTGTAGTGTGCATCTGGTGTTGCTTGTGGTCTGTTATCTGTTCTCAGTGAATTTATTGTGGTCTCAATTTACTCTTCAAGATAACCAAAATGGTGAACAGGGTAGCTGAGCCTATTAAAATGAGAAAACCATCTATCTTCTTTGGAAGTGATCTAGTCTGTTTTGCTCTGCAAAGGTTTCACTATTTTTTAACGAACAAGTACTGAAATAAAAGATGTGAAACTATGAGTGTACATACTGCCCTAACTGTTTGCTACACTTCTTTCATTAGAGGGGAGGGAAATTTTACTTACAGATAGTATAAAAGAACCTTTAATTAAGATAATGTTAGTATTTGTTAATTGCAGCTTTGGAACTTGACCCTGGACTTGTTTAAATCCTTGTAAAGAGGATTATGGAAACCTCTAATTCTGGGCCTGCGTCTTGATAATTCTTCCTGTATACCCAAGGAAAATGGGTAGCTATAAGAATAGTTTAAATATAAATAAATATAAATAGTGTAAAAATACTTTAAACTGTTGATTATTCTGCTGCTAATCTGGACAGTACAGTTTTTGAGAAGGGAACTGCTTAAATTTTGCCAGTTCTTTCTGAATTAAGATTTTGGTACAGATGGTATTAATTGCTCAGTTTTAAAACCAATATTCTTCTCAATTTATTACACTGGTATGCATGGCTGCCTCTTTTGGTTCTGTGAAAATAAGACCTAGATAATGAATATTAACTAGGTTTATTCTTTCAAAGCACAGGATGCGTCATTTTTTTTTCTTTCCCTCTCAGCATGTCTTGTGTTCTAAAAATAATTTTATTTAGCGGTTCTGTACTTAGTAAACTTTTCAGTGAACCTTTGGTTAGAGCAAACTTCGTGTCCCATTGTGAGAAAAAAAGAAGGAATTATTTTTACAGATAGCTATAGGTGATAGTTATGCCATTTTTAAAGGTCTGCATTCTGTAGCATTTGCTATTCTCAAACAGTAAAACAAAAAAGCCCTTAATAGGTTTCTGTATTCACTGAAGAAAGAAGCAAAATGTTATTCAATATGTATCCTGAAAAGGTAAAAAACATCCTCTCCAAAAAAAGAAGTTTGAGAAGTCTGCAGAAGCAGTGCTAACCTGACAGGCTTCCCTGTGTGCTTGTGTTAGCAATTTTTAAGCGTGAAAAAAAAAAACAGTTAGTGAGTGCTATGGGTGCAGTAGGTTTACATTTTGGATGTGCCCTGTATATACTGATTGTAATTCATGCTGTATGGCACAAAATGACAATGCCTTCACTGGCTTAGATGTCTGCCTCTCTCCTGCCAATATTCAATATCAAATTCCCCCATAGTGATAAGGGCTTTGGGAGCAACATGTGCACCAGGTAGCTATGGTGGCCTGTACCATTATCAAAATGGTAGGTACTTTCAGAACATGCTTAACTTCTGGAGGCGGTGTGTTCTTATTGGTATTCCCTGTGTCACCTGCTGAAATTAACTTTAGAACAGGTGTTTCCCTTCTCTCACTGGAGAAACAAGAACCGCATTATTGGTGTTTTTCTAGAAGTGTATTCCAAAGTGTATGAGGCAAAAGAACTTATGTGCTATGCAGACATCTCTGGCTTAAGTGAGGAAATCTTTTATCTTGGAGGGTCCTGTTCCACAGGATTTTAAATAGGCACTATGTATTTTCTCAGCAATTTTATAGGATTTCTGGATTGTTTCCTTGCTGTCTTTAGAACCCCAAAGACATTCAGCCATACAAGATTTAATACTTCGCTTTTGTGAATGAGGCAGCAAGGCTGCTTGAGTGGGAAAGTCATTTGTAAAATACAAGATAGATATTTGACAACAATAACCACATTGAGACAAATGATACAAAAATGTATCAGTTTTGATAACTGATGCAGTTTTGGAGTTGCCAGTTTCATTGTAGGAAATGCAAATTCGTTCCCTGGCATTTTTCTGTATCTGAATTTAAAAAATGGAACAAAACCAATCCTTTGAAAAGAAAGTAATAGTTTGTGTTGAATCACAGACCTATCAAAGCAAATCTAAAAAATAGTTTATAGCCTTTTTATTTTAACTTCATACTTTTTCTAAAAATATCTAGTACTGTAAAACATCTGTTTTTCTGGTATACACAAGATGTTATTGTGTGTATGCAAAAATTTCTTTAGATACCATCACTATCTAATGTAAAAATCACAAGTTTTATTCAGTTTTGTTCCTAAATGTGAAAAGGTAATGAAAGCATTTTAAGAAAAATATTTATTTATACACTTTATTTATATTATCAAAAATGCCAAATGCAAACTTAATATTATCTTTTGATCTGAAATCCTGTAACTGAAACTTTTGCAGTCATCTCTGTGAACATCTTTTCCCTTACTGTATTCCTTAAACATTTTGTAGTTTGCAGGGTAGGTGTCACAGGGGTGATATTGTGGGATATAAGTCCACAATGGCAGGGAATTTTGCACAAATCACAGCCATCATTTATCCTTTAGATACAAGTTGCTGGGTTTCTGTGACAATCTTGGCCATCATTGTTCTATGCTGTTCTTAGCCACCCAAGCTATAAGTGTTCAGGGCAGTTACAAGTATTCTGTCATTTGAGGTGTTATATAAGCCTATGCAGTCTGTTCTGCAGCTCGTACTGGAGAAGGGTGCTTGTCCTCTCAAGGTGTATGATGCCTCCCAGCCTTTTGCAGTTCTCTTAAATATGTTCATGTTTCAAATGACACAAGGTGCCTCCGTTTAAACAGATGAATCCTAGTTGTGCATTCCTTTCTAGTTAGGTAAATTGATATATGTGGACTGGGTTATTTTAGCCTCCATGGGAAGTCATTAAATTGTGTGGAAGGGGGAAGAAATACTCATAAGGCTGGAAAAAGAAAGCAAGAGAAGAATGTGCTGCTTCTCCCCATTCCTCAAGGGTTTGCTTATAAATTTTGCATTGAATAGTGATTGGAGAAAATGCATAGGATTGTTAAATCTTTTATTCTATTTGCCATTACATCCAAGTTTTCAACACACGATATTTCTGGAATACTCTGACAGACAATATTTTTAAGTAAATAATCAAAATATAGTACTACTTACATATTTTTGATAAACTATAATAATGGCTTAAAGTTACTAAAAAAGAAAAAAACATGAATGGTTACTTAGTAGTATGCTCAGCTGAACAGTAATAAAAGGAAATTTAGTGAATGTGCCCTAGAAATATTGAGCAAATTTCCTTTTTAGCTCACTTGGCTAACTTGCCTTCCTGTTCTTTTCTAGTGTTATTCAAGATAAATTTTGTGGTATCATCAATGTTTCGGTGGAAGGGCTGCATGATGTTATGACTGAAGATCCTGAAACAGGGACATACAAAGAGTAAGTGGAAAATATAATTGATTACTATGTGTTTAATAGCAGTATTACATGCATAAAAATATATACATATGCATATATGCACATGCATACACATATATAGATATACACACAGGTACAAAAGTGTTGACACCTTGACAGAAGATATAATGTGGGCATTCAAGACGCACGCGCTCCTAAGTGCTGAGGGGTGAGGTTCCTTCCAACCTCAACCACTCCATACAAAGAGTTTTGTTTTTACAATAGTGGGTGTCATAGCAAGATAGGAAATCTTGTATCCTAAGAAGAATGATTGTCATTTTGTAGGGGAGAGGGAGAAAACTGCCTAAAAGGAGAATATGTTTAATTTTACGTTGTTTATAAAACTACATACTAAATGATAACAAATTTGTTTTTTTGCCTGTGTTTTTGCTGTCATGACATTTGTTCGATCATAAATTAGATATAAGAATGCATGTATCTATATGTGTCAGTTTAGAGTTTCCATGAATATGACATGGAATGTAACCAAAATCTCTTCCTAAATGGCACAACTTTGTATACCCAGTCTACCCAATGTGGCATGGAGGTGATTGGATTCTATTCTACAAGAATCTTTCTTCCCCTTCAGTTTTTCCAGTTAACGTATCTCCTTCTGAGATTACTTTTTAGATGGATATAAGCTGATGTGGACAAACAACAGGACAAACACCCTCAGGCGGTCTCATGAGGTGGGAACAAGAGTTTTTGTGGTAGCACTGGTATGCAGGAGAGGGCAGACCCAGACTACATGACCGACAGACTCGCACTGATTCATTTCCTGCTGCTTCCCAGAATCTTGGTGGTATTGCTTTAAAGTTGGGCAAGTTAAAAGCACTGAATAATAAGGAATTTCAAAGATAAAAATCTAAATCTTGCATTTTCTCTGCGGTGATTACATAGTTTTAGAACTATAATAAGGTAAAAAAAAAAAAAAAAAAGTGATCTGAAGGATGTCTCTGTGGGCATAATATATTCAATATAACTTTGTGCTCAAAATCAAACATTTTCTAACTTGCAGACAGGTGGTGATGAATAGGCTGTATGTGCCCTAATTAATGAAAGGGGAGCCTAGCCTGGCCCTGCAGCCGTCCGCATGTGGCTCGGCTCTGCGTCCCGCTGCACAGCTGCACCAGCCCACGGCTCGTGCTGAGCCTGCGCTGTGCCCCAGACCTGCCTGGGGAGGGGCATCGTGACCCATGCCAGGGTTTATTTTAATGACTCATCAGTATAGGTGATTGAATCCCAGAAACCTGGGAATGTGCCTTGGCACCGATTGATTTACTATTATAGGCAATACCATAGACTCTGTGCTAATGCATTGCTTCGCCAGCACTTATTGCAAAGAATCTTCACAGAAAACAAACCTTTTCCCAGTTCATTTTATATTTTAAGGGTGACGTCCTGCAAAACTGATCACTGTATTTTTTTTCAAATTCTATGCATTGCTTTTTGCTTTATAAAATACAGGAATGCTGAACTGAGAACACACTTCTGTTGACAGATGCTGGGTGTGATATTGAAAAATTCTGACATGTTACACATTTTACCATTATCTGAAAGAAAATAGTGCTGTGTACTATTCCGACTGTCCAGATTCAAGAAGAATGGATGTAAATTTGAACTTAGTTGGGGGG
>JAUBNY010000700.1:10917414-10932026 GCA_032275445.1 Crypturellus soui
GGAATATGTTGTGCACACCCCTATTTATCATATTAACTAACTACCTTAGTGGGGAGTCTTAAAGAAAGCACATATTTAGTATAGGAAAATCAAAGCTGAAACCATATGTAAATGAGCAAGAGGGAATGGACACTCACGTAAAAGGAAAATGAAATATACAAATAAACTGACTATGTTGGCCAGAGAATTTCAGTTCCCAGTCAGTACAAGCTGACAGTGAACATATTTAAGCTGGAAGTTTGAAGAAACTGCTCTAGTAAGGTCAATGGAGATGCTGGAACCAACTTGTGAAATACAAATCTCATAATGTAGAGAAAACTCCACAGAGACCTTTATCTCTGAATAGCTTTCACCTATGTTTTTATAAAACTTCAGTGAGACTTTTCCTTTCTTCTTATTTTGAGTTATTCAGTAGGCAGAAAGAAACCTCTGGAATCTAAACCAGTATTTTTCATCATTTCTGTTTCTATACTTCTGCAAAAACAAAGTTAAAATATGCATATTTTCATGCATATTGTCATTTATTAATCGGGGATAAAGCAAAAAAGTAAGAGAAATTTGAAACTTTTGTTTTACCTTACAAAGGCACTTAAGCTGTAGAAGCTATCTCATTTCTTTCCACCTAAACATCTATTACCAGTTGTCTTTAAGATTTTTAGCATCAAAAATGAGTAGTAGTGATTATACAAGGCTTTCAGAATCCTTTTTTCTTCTCAGAACAGTGTGAATGTAATGAGAAATCGTTGCCAGTTTTTCTAATGTACATTTTGGGTTATGTGCCATTATTTTACGATGATAAGATGCAGAGTGCTTGTTTTGCACTTACTTGAAAAGACTGAGAAATCTAGCCAGGAAGAGCAGATTTTTCTAATTTAATTTTTAACTCTTTTTTATGTGCAGAAATATATTTTGAAGCCAGAGTTTGATGGAAAGTATGTCTGTATTCAACATATCTTTTCTGCAAAATTATTCTTACTGAAAGATTAATAATAGTGCTATAGAAAATATTTTTTTAATTTAGCTGAAATGTTGCCATAAATTTTAATGTCATTTAAAATCTAAAAGCATTGCATTGAATTCATTTACTTAATCTAAATAATTATTTAACAACTATTTTATTAAGAGGAATGCATTATTCTTGAATGCACAACTCTTCCTCAGCTGCTTGGATTAGAAAGTAAAATTCCACCCATAAACGCATTCATGTTTACAACACTAATAAAATGTATGAAACCTAAAATATATCCTGTATGAAGGGAATCAAAATTAAATAGAATTGAGAGAGTGAGTTTTGAGAATCACTGAATATTGTCACTGAAAATTTTGCCAAAGTATCTCCTTTCTTTTGAATACACGTCTTTCATTAAAAAAAAAAAAAAAGAAAGACTAGATCTGTTTTTACCACTTCAACTTGCAAAAAAGAAATGCTATTTGGGATCATTAAACATGCATATCCTCTTCCGGTGATCAGATAGGCAGTATCTGGTACAGGAAAAGAGTCATCTTTTGTGTATTTTTAACCTTTTTATTTCTGTGTCAGTGAAGGTTTTTTCTCAAGAAATCAAATTTGTTCAAATACTGAACTATAAAATCCCTCTAGTAGAAAAGTAGATGGAAAAAAACCTTGAGAAGTATTGTGCACTCGTTTGAAATGTGGAACTGTTACCATGAAGCAGATTTGGGAAAAAGCATTGTGAAATAGATATGCAGAAACTCATCTAAGGAGTCCTTTCTTTAGAGGTGAATGAAACACACAAGAACATTGTTTTGCAGATGCTGTAAAAAAGATGTTTATAAAATACCTGCACTGGCTGAATGTTTTCATCAACAAAATTATTTGACTGTCATGGCAGACTTTTTTTTTTTTTTTTTTTTTTTTTTTTTGGCAGTACCAGACACTCAGGAAAACAGTTCCCTAAATCTAGTAGTGGATGGCTCCTGAGAACAGTGCAGTTTCGGGAAGCTTAACATCTAGCTTCAATCCAATATTAAGATCTATTTGTCTTGCAGCAGCAGTGTTCATTTTAAAGGAGGTCAGATTTTTAACTTTTGAAAAGACAGCATTCTGTTTCATATATAAACTCATAGGGCTTTAAAAAATCACATTATGTTCTTTGTCTTAATGATGCTTGAACCACTGCACTGCACAATTCAAATATATTCATTATAAAAAAGAGTATTTCATTTTACCAAATGTAAATAAACTGCCTTTTCAGTATAATTGAATTGCTGCTGTGCAGTCATCCTGTCAGAGATGTTTTGTTCTGAATTCAAGCCAGAGTATATTAATGTACAAAAGTCAGGTTATTGGCAAACTTTTCAACTGGACACAGCTTATATAAATAACCCTGGGGCAGTGTTTTTCTTCTACTTCTTTAACTAAAATACCAGCCTGCAGTACTTACTAAAGAGAAGTTTATTTGCCCTTGCCAATATACCAGCATGGTTATTTTCCTCATATAGTGTAATTCCTGTTCTTAAGAAAGAATTAAAAAAATCTTCAGTTATACTTTAATGTCTCATAAATCCTTCTGGCATCCTGATTTTTGCTCCAGTGTAACAAGCTTATCTTAAACTTCAAAAATGAGGAAAAGCTTGAGGTATTGCAACTGCTGTTCAAGCAGTTTGTTCTTTGTCATAGCTTCGCATAATTAAACGTAACTTTGGGGTTCACATCTGATACATAAAGCTTAGTGGCGTTTCGTTTGCTTTACAGGTGCTCTTGGAACTTTGAAACAAAAAGCAATTTTTAGGTTCTTGTAAAGGTCCAATTTTTAGCATATACTATAACATGCCGTATGTGTTCCTCTTTTTCATTTATGTTTGCCTGAAATTATGCTTTATGTCTCTCTGCAAAAAGAAGGTTCTTCATTACAAAAGTGAAAGAGTGAACTTTTTACCAAGTGCATATCAGTGGAGACATTTATAAAATTTCCAATGCAGACACCTGAAATACTTGAATGCCTTGTCCTTGTTACTGAGGAGAGCTTTCAAACATTATTAGTGAGGCAATAAATATGCAACCCCATTGCAGTAACCCATCACAAATGTCACAAAAAGGGAGTCACTGACAAGTAGGATTTTAATCATCAGCTCACTTTCCAACCTTGTAAATGATAATTCTTACCTAGAAGTTGCACCTCTGAAGCATCTAAATGTTACTTTTAAAACTTTTTTTTGTGTTAACAGACTGAACTTCCTTTGTAGTTGTGGCTGAACCTATCTGTTTGGTCAGTGAATTTACATGGAAAGACCTTATTTTTTTTGCTATATATAAATTATAAAAAGACCCAGTGTATGTTAGAAGAAGAAATTCTGGAAACTTTTTGGCAATGAAAAGTTCTAAATATAAATTCATGTCTTTTGCTTTACGAAACTGTAATCATAGTTGTAATAAAAATAGCCTATTGTTAAAAACAGTGCTGGTTTATAAACAAAATGTGTGGTACACGCGTTTGTTACTTCCTAAGGAGCCAAGACCTGAATTATATTGCCTTCCTGTCACCAACATTTTCACCCTCAAGCTTCAACAGTTTATACATTTCCAAATTTCTACTGAAGAAGAAGTAGGCAAAATTTGATAGCAACTCCAATTACTCACAAATATGCGATAGGTCACCAGACAGCTTGTCCATGCTGTTTGTTAGCCTATTTTTTGGTATTGGGGAGTGTAATAAAAGATGTAGAGGACTGATAAGGTTGTTTTGTGGGAGATGTACTAGTGGTAGGTGACACAGGGCACATCTGCGTTTCTCTAGGATCACTGCTCTCAGAAAAACTGACCTGATAATAGAGGTTGTCTGTCTTGCATCAAACTTTGCCATCTTTCTCTTAGGTTATTTAAAGTACTTTAAAAATATTTTTTAATGATAGTGTACATTTAATCTATTTTTATTTCCATCTTTAGCTGCATGTTGATGTCTCATTTTGAAGAGCCCAAAGTTACCGAAGATGAGGAACCTCCCACAGAGCAAGATAAGAGGAAGAAAATGGTACGGTTTTTTATCTGTTGTTAAGCTTTAGAACTGATTATATGATTCACTCTTGTCAGCTTAAATTTTTGCCTAATTTTTTACCTTTAGATTTGGTTGCTCTTTTGTTCTCAGAAAATTCACCTCTTGAATAAAAAAGAGTTCTGATGGGAAACTCTAGTCTCAACTGCACTCCTGCATTCCTTTTGATTCTGGGGAAATGCTGCCAAAGGAAACATTCACAGGAATCAAATGGTTTAATACTAAAGATAACATAAGCATCTTTTATCAAAAATTTAGGGATGTAAACATACTGAAATTTCATGACAAGACAAATTTTCAAATTTGCTCCTATTTCTTTTGAAAATGAGAAAACTATTCTGAAAACAATTGTTTTATTAGATGGGTTAGGTGTGTTATTGAGCATCTGTTGATGCTTAATAAATATTTTTCTCATGTAAAGAACACTTACCAAGGACTATAGATAGAGACATATCTGGATTAGGAACCTTGCATTTTAGATTTTTTTTTTTACTTAAATGTTAATGTTTCATCGTATAAGCTGTTTTTGTTTAAGCGAAAATGTTTCCTTCCATTTTGGTAACTTACATAGGAAAATGCAGTGTATAAACACTGTGGCATAAATTGAGTCTGAAAGGTTTGTCATTGGATAATGTCAAAAAGTGGAATCACCTGATTTGGTAGATTTGTGCAACCCCCTCATAAATTTGTTTTAATTCACTAACCTGTATTCAAAGGAAGACTTTGGGACCCTTCTTTAGTAGTTCTTCCTTATTCCTTGTAGGACAGAATGAGAGCATAAATGTTTTTTAGCTGTCTCATCTTATATTCTTAAGCATTTGGATTTTTAAGCTTTTTAAAAATATTAATTAATAGATTACTTGCTTGTACACGCTCTTGTGTATGCACTGCTGCTACTTGTGTTTCCTGTCTTGAGAAAAGTTTTTAGTGTTCTGAAACTTCTGATTTAAAAGTTATGTGTATGTATGTGTATATATGTACGTGTGTGTGTGTGAGAGAGCATTATTGTCTTTGAGCCTTAAAAACACGGTAATTATTTCAGTATTTAAATTGCTTTTCAAGGAATGATTACAAGCTACTGTAGACCCTGTTATATTTGAAATTTCTTTCTGGCTGTGGGCTTGAATGAAATTTGCAGCATTTCTTACAGAATTATAATACTTATTCTCTGCGTGACTTTGGATAATCTCTTGAGAATCAAGGCACTTTTTTTTTTTTTTTTTTTTTTTATAACCTGCATCATTCTTCCCTGTTAAATGGTCCATTGCACCAGTATAATGGTGATACACACACTCATAATAAAGGAGCTGTTTGGGGGCCACATGTAATGCTGAGTTATTGTCCGTGTTGTTTTTGTTTGTGACTAAAGACAAATGGCTCTGCTTTGGTGCTGGGGAGCCAGGACCATTGAGGGCGTGAGGAGGCAGGTTTGTATTTACATGGAAAAACATTGCCCTGAGCCAAACCATTTGCTTTCCTATTTTCTTTTTCAGCTGATTCATTCACCATATACTTACTTTTTTGTATGACACTTCTCACAGATGTTTAAGCAAACAAACTCTAATTGATATTAAGGTCTACTCTAAATTACTTCTGAGCCAGCTGAAATTGCTTGATATAAAATCTGTTCTGTGGCAGAAATTGCGACCCGTGTTAGGTCGCGAATGGTTCTGATCATTCTGGAAGTCACAGTAGAACTGTCCGATATTAGCTAGGTTTGATAATCGTGTCCTACAAGCACAACTAGTATTTGTTTGTTTTAATGATTGAAAAGACCATCCCACCCTCCTATACCAGAGGCTTCTTTCTCTCTGTTAGAGTATGAGCATTCAGACAGTTCATTTGACATTTAGAATAACATCAGTAGCCCATATATCTGAAATGAGATTGAGAACAGGCATTTGTGGTGAGAAGAATAGGTGTCCACACTCATAGGTGGACCTGTGTTTCTAGGAACTGTCTCTTTATTTTCCTTGGAAATTAATTTAGAAAATGTGAATAGAGGTAGAACAGTTCATAACCTTGCATTGTGTATAGTATATAGACCACTTTTTGTCTGCACTTAACATATTTGTTTTAGTAATTCCAGTATCACTGGCGGTTGAAAAGGCAGTTAGGCTTTTTCAGCTATATACTTGAAACTAGGAAGATAAAAATTAAGTGATGATTTTATCTAATCCTTAGATAAAAAATATCATTTCAACTTAGAACAGTCCCAGCATGATGATTCAAATACAACTATATGTAAATGTATAAGCTTTGGGGGTTTTCTTTTTTTGCATTTTGACCTACTAAAGAAAGTATGAGTCCTTAAGTTATAAATCCTGAAGAAAATACATTGACTTATAAGCCAAATGACTAAATTCTATCTGATAGTGTGGTTTGTTAAAATACTTTTACAGCATAAGTACTATTTTTACTGTGTATTCTTTGGTATAATTTCTGTGTAGTTTGGCTAAAAATGAGCTACAGCTCTAACCCAAGGCCCACTGGCATTTATGAAAAGAGAAAAGATAGACTTAGTAGACTTTTGTATCATTCAGTTTCATTGTGTAATCTTACCTGTGTTAAAAATAAAGGACAGAATTCTTAAATGGTTTTTCGACCTTTCCCAAAACATCACAGTTTGCAAGATGCTTGTTATCTCAATAAATACAATTTTGTGCCCATCATTCCTGACCCTCTTTAGTATCAAAATATCCATGTTTAAATTGAAGAGTATTTTTTTCCCAGCATCCCCAGAAGTCTTTCTTTTTTTCTCTCTCTCTTCTCTCTCTTTCTTTTGAATTTAGGAAGCCTTTAGGAGGCTTTGACTGTTTATTTCTTGTTCTTGTATTTTAGATACCATTGTATTCCTTCTTAGGATGTTTAGGTCATCATTTTAGTGCTGAATAATACAGGATTTTTTTACTGGAAATTGTGCGATTTTGACATTAACAGGATCTGAGGATGTCGAAGATAGAGACCAACAAAACAAAAATTGTTTTAAAATAAACTTAATTCTGCAGAATTTTCTTGGTTCTGGTAAATCCAATTGTGTGGACAAGACAGGGATGGACTGTCAGTTTTTCTCCAAAACTTATATATTACTCTTCAGCTATTTAAAGCCAATTATGTGTATACAGTTATTTATCCTGAACACAAATTACAGAAGTAGTATAATGTTTTCTCTAAACTATATTCAGTAGCTGATTTTTCAAAATTATTTTTCTGACTGGAATTGAAAAGACCCTGCAGGCCTCCATATGTCGATGTAAGCATTTAACATGTTAAAGGAACCCAAATATCACTCAACAACGCTGCTTTTTAAATACCTTTTAAGTAAACCAATGCTTTAAAAATAAATTACATTAATCAAAAGAGAAATTCCTATTTTGGAGAGAAAAAAGAATGCTTGTGTAAAGATGATAAAATGTAACAGTAATAAGCATCAATATTAAACTTGGGTTCATAAATCCTGTCATAACGATGTTTTTAATATATTAAGTTGGAAAGCTGTATGAATGACAAAGTGGTTAGAGAGTAGAAATGATATAAAAATGTTCAGGGCAGACAAAGCAGTTCAGCTGTGATCTTGCAATACTGAGTGACTTTATGATATGACAACAGAAGATGGCAAATGTCAATAAATGCAAAATAATGCACGTGGTGGGAGGAAAACCACTCTGCTATATTTACATGGTAATGGAATCTAAATTAGCTGTTACACTTGAGAAAATTATTCTGGAGTCACTGCAGATTGTTCTCTGAAAATGTTAGCAAAAGAACAAGGTGGTAGGGATTACAAGGAAAGGAACTGAGAGCAAAGCAAAAGCTATAGTATGCTAGAAATATCTATATTGTGTCCCCAGTCAGAATTGCAACCAGTTCTATTGGAGAGAAAGGGGAAGGAAAAAAAGAAGATAAGGGTGGAAAGGTTAGACATTTGCAAAGAAATGTGGAATGATTTCCATACAAGGTGAGGCTTAGCCAAGGTCCCATATTTCTTCAAGATTTTCTGAGTGTGAAGTATATATTATTAAACTTGGTACATCCTTCTCATATCGTATTTATTGTACATGTAAAGATCGAGTAGACTTAGTCTGTGCTTGTTGGCTAGAAATTTGGATGTGCTGAGGTTTCTATGGCATTCGCATTCAGATTGAGCTGTCTAAAATGGAAATTCCAGCGATAGGAGTTGTTTGGTTTTTAATGCACTTGTGAATCCACACAATCTGCGTGAGAGATCTCTAAGGAACACAAGGAAAACACAGGGAGAACATATGTCTGAAGCATAAGGTACCTGCCTTATCTTCCGTCTTTACTGTGGAAGGTAAAAGATTGATACTGTAGAATTATGATCTGAATGGCAATGGCCAATGAACATCCTGTAACAAATTTCTGTGCCAAGACATGTTTAAAGCAAACAAAAGGAATTACTTTTTTTAACACAGCATGTAATTGAGTTGCTGAACTTACGACTGCAGGCCATTTTGAAGCCCATAAATCTAGTTCTTAATCAATTTAGATATTTCAAGGAGTATGGGTATATTGAGGCCTCCTGAAGTTCAATAATCCAGCTGCACTTTTTGGCTCATGAAGGTTTCAGTGTTGACTTCAGAAAGTTGTGACAGGGAAGAGTGACTGTGTTTGTGCTGCTTCCCAATTGCCCGAGGTAGGAGACAGAGTAAAGGATATAGCAGGCTCCTGGCCTCACCTGTATGATTGGCTGAAGGTGGTCATTTCAGAAGTGATGAAAGTTACTGCTTGACAGGAAAATGGGCATTCTTATTTCATATATTGGCTAAAGCAGTATCCTCTTTGAATCCTTATTATTCCAGATTAAACAGATATTCCAGTCATAATTTTAATTCATAAACAATCTAAAAAAAAATCATTGTAAAGATTAAGGTCTCTGCCTTTCCTAGTCCACCTTTTATTTTTCCTTTTTTTCTCCTCTTTTTAAGTGAAGAGTTTTGAGAGCAATCAGCAGCAGTATGTAAAGTAGAACCTTAAAATTAAGGTTCACTAGAATTTGGGAGGAGCAAGGTGTGGTTGGTTGGGCAGGCAGTTTGTCTGGAAAACAGTGAACCTGACATTGTGTATTTTAATAAACGTGAAAACTGGGGCTTGTTTTGCAACTACCTGGCTAAATATAATATTTTAAAAATATTGAAAATTTTCTTTTAGAAAGTTAACAAATTATTTTTGCGCTTATGTAACTATTTGAAAGTTTAAGGTACTTGGAGGTAAGATACATATGCCTATGTATGTCTATACTATAAAATAAATACATACTTATAGACATATATCCTAACAAAAAAATGAAAAAAAAAACAAAGCATGAATTGCAGAGGGAATGGAAATACCCTACCCACCAGATAAAGATAGTTCATTCATGCTGAGAGTAAGGTTTAGAGGTTTTTTTCTAATATTCATATTTGTATGGATGAAAGATACAAGGTAGCTGATACTGAGCAGCTTAGAGCACCTTCCAAGCTATTTCCTTGCCTAACATCTGTTTCCTGCCTTCAGAAACTGTTGAAGTTTTTAATTTGAAAATATTATTTTTTGCTCTTCTCACTCAGATGTATTTCAATGGAAAATTATGCTGATAGGACTGCAAAACGCATATAGGTATATAAAAAGGTGGTCCGTGATTCAGTGTTCACAATCTGAGTCATCAGTGTTAATTTTTATGTGGTTGTGTTGCATGCTGGACTAATGTCGGATGTTGAGCACTTAGAAAGCTTTTTCCCTTAAATACCATAGTTTGAAAATGTCTTTAGGGTCACCTCTTAAACAAGCTAATACTCTAATTTTGCAATAATGAAAATAGTTCATGAACTAATTACTGACCTCTGTTAAGTCATAGGATTGAAAAAACACGTTGGTCTGTGTGTCCAGGCTTAAGTGGAATTCTGTTGCATTCATGGGACTTTCACTGAGGCAGCTTTTTCTGGCATGTTTAAATGTTTGAAGTCCTAAAATCTTTTCACCTCAAACTCGGTAGCATTGACTGAAAGTCCCACTTAGCTTACAGATACCAACTAGGTGCTGCTTGTGCCAACAAGTGTTAATTGTGCTGGGAATCTCCCTGCTGACCTGCAGCATTGCTGTCCTCAGCTCCTGCAGTGGGTTTATGCTTGTGATAATAAACTAAACTGATTTTTGTTAGTTTTTGACTTGTGCTGATAGAAGAAGCCTTGCACAATAGTACATTTTTTCAGCTACTGTCATTCGTAATGGGAAGCCACATAGAAAATTACTAGCTTCATTAAAATATTATGAAAAAGAAAATACGGTGTTAGAATGGTTCTGAAATTAAAGCAATTATGTGCCAAAGTTGCATGGCATAGAGTGGCCAGTTCTTGTAATAATATTCCACACCATCCAAACCTAGCAATTGAATTAGGAAAAAATCTTACCTTTGAATTCTATGTTATTTAAGACTTTCTCATCTTTCTCATTTTGGTTATTTTTCTGGGTTAATTGCTTCTCAGTAGTATTGCACAGATTTTTCAGAGGAGTTTTGAGAAATGCATGGTCATCTGCCAAGATAGTGCTTTTTTTTATAAGAGGTGCTTAGACTTGAAGTTTCAGTGAGACTTAAAGCCCTTTAATGTGGAAACAAGAGAGCACTTCTGCCCAGAACTCAGAGGAAACCATGTGGGTGCTCACTGGTATAGTATGACTAGAGCAGCTTGTTACAGTTGGAATTTGAAAAGTTTAGGCTGAAGTTGAGTGAAACAAAGCCCTGGTTATCACTATAGGACAGAGGTTTTATCTGAATTCTGTTTCTTCTTTTGAGTAGCAGAGGAGAATACTCTTAATATGGAATTGTTGTGTACAATTTGCTTTGATAGACTAGAGAATTGACATTTTGAAGCAATTTGTTTTAAATTTGCTCACAGTAATACAGAGTACTTTAAATAAAGTTTTATGGTAGGGTCAACTAGTCATACGTTTCTAACTGAAAGTATGGTTGGTTTGGAGATAAAAAGGTTGTTGAAGAGTAGCTTTTTGGAGCTGTGTGCTGAGGTGGCTGTGGTGTGTGCCATTGGTCTAGCTTGAGAGGCAGAGTCACAAGGATGGGACTTAGATTTCTGCACGGGATTTCCTGCTGTAATTTGGTGAAACTTACTGGACTGACAGATAAAATAGAGATGTGGTGTGTTTCCCAGATTATAATTCTGCTTTAGCAAATGCAGACTGTTCTGGAGTTAGTTCTTTTTGTGCCCAGCAAGGTCTTTTTCTACCCTGTAGATCTACAAAATCAGTGTTACAAGAGGATAAAGGTTACGTTGGCGAATCTTGATTGTAGTAGTTGTTGCTTAGATTTTTGTTAGCAACTTTGAATGTGAAAAGCCTGTTCAAAATTTAGAGAGAAAATTGTGTATCCTGAGGAAAAAAAATCTGTAAAAAATGCTAAACTATTATCACAATTAAACTCCTTTGCAAAAGACTGCAGTGTTTCAAAATAAATAATAAAAAGATCATCTTTTACCTTTGAAATGTAAAATAGCTGGGGAGGAAAATAGCTGGGGAGGAAAAAATAGCGAAGGATCAAAGGCTAAGGTGATGATATTAGGAATATTGAGAGGATGATTAAGAGATTTGCAACATAAAAGGTGACCATAATATTAAAGAAGAAAAAACCTGCAATTCACCGATAGATGGTCCTAAAAAGTAGTCTGCTAAAAAGTGGAGTCTATGAACTCCACTTGTTCATAAGAAATATAGCTTCAGTTTCTTTTTGTGGCAATCACAGTGATTTTGTTTCTTTTAGTTTTGCTCTATCCTTCTTTGCTTTTAGTTATATCTTAAAGAGTAAAAGTCCAACATAAGTGTTTGTCTTATTTATTTCAATCAATAAATCTTACTTGTTTTGACTGATACTGTTTTTTAAAAAAATCTGAAGATGTCATATTTTCCATTCCATGTTAAATCATATCTAAATTATTCATTGTTTTACTATACCAGAAGGAAAAGGAATGAAAATGTCAGTGCAATGTGTTTTGTTTTTTTTGAAGATTTTTACTATTACTTTACAAATTGATCCATGAATATTTGAAAAATTATGTACCCCACATGGTGAGAGTGACCTAAGCTTACTACTGCTAAAGAAAAAATAAATATTTGGCTTGGGCACTGGACAGCTTATGTTTTCACTGGTGGTGTGGCTATTCGAATCAATTTGTCACTCCAGGTACTTTAATGAATAAGACATACTCCCTATTTGCATTCCCCCTTAATACAAGTTCTGTGATGCTAATTGTTTTTCATGACTTCTAGTCAGAGAAGAATTTAATGCCTTATTTCTTAACTCTTATCGCAACAAGGAAATTTACAATCTAAAAAATGTAGATATTAACTGAATATATTCAAATTCAGAGCCCTTTATCCACAGCAAGAATTTTTCATTGTTTACATAGTGACTGAAAAGATAATGTTAATAGTGCAGTAAAACTATGCCATAGATGAAACATAAGAATGAGAAAATATAGAGGACGTTGTGCAAGTTGAATATGCCCCAGTTTTGGAGGTAGCAGTACACAAGCTCAGAAGAGTTTCCTGATTCATTGGCCTCTGTGGTCTAGGTGGTTGTCATTTACCCAGATTTGATTATATCTTTATGCATCATGAAAAATCATTTTAGCTAGTATTGTTTAATGGTTAGAGAATAAGCTTGAAATTTTCAATAAAATGGCTTTTTATTTCCAGCTGTTTCTGTTGTTCGTCATATGAATTTAAAGCAGTTCAGCTTTTTTTTTTTTCCATTTTTTGTTTTCCTATTAGTATAATCAAATTGATTAAACCTTATGAAAACTTCTAAAGTACCTCTCATGGTAACATCTGATGGACTTCATAGGAATAATAGGAAATTAGCAAAGCAGCTTTGAAATCTCTTTATCTTATAGAAGGGCAAACTCTAGCAGCAGCTTGTGTCTGATTTGAGAGCTGTTCTTTCAATTACTTTGAAACTGCTATCTGTTTTTCATCTTGGAGATAAATTTGATCTTTGCTTTGTGAGAATTTTTCTGCTAAAATCTTTGTTTCTCAGGCTCAGGTTGTAAAAGCAATGAGTTAAGTCACAGACTGTTTTTTACTGTGTTATTTTTTTCTTATCTGTTTCCACAGCTTGCACTGAAGGACCCTGTGCACACTGTGTCGTTGCAGCAGTTCATCTATGAGAAGTTAAAGGCACAGCAGGAATTACTGGGAGAACAAGGTTTTCATGCACTTATGGAAACGGTGGATACAGAAATAGTTGCACAGCTACAAGAATTTTTACAAGGCTTTTAAATAAAGAGCAACAAGATTTTTTTTTTAATGTCTAACTTCCCTTTAAAAACAAACAAAAAGCCTTCAGCCTTTACGTATGGAAGAGCCTACTGAAGGCTGAAAATAACTTGTTAAAAAACAATCCTTGAGTATGCTTTTTTTCGCACTGTAAGGTTGAAGGAATAAATGTAAATTGGCTCCTGACTAGAATTTACAAACTTGTTTCACGAGTGTGTGATTTCCTGTGTGTGAAGAATGGTGGATTTGCGTAAGGAAATATGTTCAGTTTCTTTTTTTGGCCTCCTGTATTGCTGATGGAAAAGGAAAAACTTTTGACTTTGTTACATATTCCTAACAGTAAAAAGTGGAAGCTGATTTTTTTTGATTTTTTTTTTTTTTTTTTGCGGTGCTAACATCAGGATTTCCCTGTCTTATACACGTCTTAATTGCTGCTGATATGGGTGGGATTTTTTTGTTTGTTTTCCTTTGTTTTTTCTTTTCCAGATGCTTAAATAGGGGAATTGTAGCCGCAGGAAACACTAAGTTTTTAATTAAATTTAACGTTAAACACTGTACACACACACAAACCTGTGTATGCCTAGGATTCCCGAGCCTAAGGAAATGGAAGACATATTTCCTTTCAAAAGAATAAATTCCCAAGTAAGAATTTTCCCTGAAACTGATGAAGTGCAAGTATACTGTAGGTATTTAAGATATCAGCCTTGGTAGAAGTTGGATTTAGGGTGTAGTTACTCCTGAGTAAATGTCTTTCCTTTTCTAAGATAAAAATACTATTCTAAACTATTCTATGTTTGATTTTAGAGCAGACCCTGTAGGATGTAATGAGAATAACTAACTTAGGAAGAATGGTGGAGAAATCTTGAGGACAGTTGGTGATTCAAATAAAGTATTTGTCCCATCCCTCATTACTATCTTTGTTCCTTAGCAAATATATATATATATATATATATATATATATATATATATCTGTATGTGTGTGTGTTGAAGGGAAGATGAACAAGGGAAAAGTTATACTTACCTAGTTTCGTGCTTACAGAGCTGGTTTTATTTTCTGAAAAATTTGGTATCAAAATGCACAGTACAGTTTTAGTGTGGATGGCTGTGTACTGCTCACCACTGTCTTTTGTTGCTCTTAATTACCGAACTGTAATTACAAATTCTGATCCTTCCAGAAAGACAAACAGTAAAGTGTGAGTTAGGCTTTCTAAAGATACCTCACTTTGACTTAATTCTCATACTGTGTCTGCAGTATGCAAAGCTACCTGTAATTTAGGGAATGATGCCCTCACCTTATTGGACCTATAAGGAATGATT
>JAUBNY010000700.1:10939177-10957368 GCA_032275445.1 Crypturellus soui
CCAACTGAATGCGGTAGAAATGCATGGATAGTAGCCTGTGACCAATCGTAGCTGTACGCGTGTAGAGAGCTTGCTTCCGCTTGCGTATATAAGCACGCTATTCGGGCTAAATAAACGGATCAGGATCTAATTCACATAGAGTCTGCGTCTTTGATCCCCTCCTGATTCCTTGGGCCGGCAAGAAGTTTCCAACACAAGCTGACCGTGAATATATTTAAGCTGGAAATTTGAAGAAACTGCTCTAGTTAGGTCAATGAAGTGCTGGAACCAGCTTTTGAAATACAAATCTGATAATGTAGAGAAAACTCCACAGAGACCTTTATCTCTGAATAGCTCTCACCTATGTTTTTATAAAAGTTCAGTCAGACTTTCTGTTTCTTCTTATTTTGAGTTATTCAATAGGCAGAAAGAAACCTCTGGAATCTAAACCAGTACTTTTCATCATTTCTGTTTCTATATTTTCTGCAAAAACAAAGTTAAAATATATATATTGCTATGCATATTATCACTTATTAATTGGGGATAAAGCAAAAAAAAGTAAGAGAAATTGTGCTTTACAAAGGCACTTAAACTGTAGAAGCTATCTCATTTCTTTCCACCTAAACATCTATTACTAATTGTCTTTAAGATTTTTAGCATCAAAGGTGAGTAGTAGTGATTATACAAGGCTTTCAGAATCCCTTTTTTTCTCAGAGCAGTGTGAATGTAATGATCGTTGTCAGTTTTTCTAATGTATGCTTTGGGTTATGTGCCATTATTTTACGATGTTTTGCACTTACTTGGAAAGACTGAGAAATTTTAGCTAGGAAGAGCCAGAATTTGATGCAAAATATGTTTATATTTGACATATCTTTCCTGAAAATTATTCTTACTGAAAGTTAAAATGATGCTATAGAAAATATTTTTTAATTTAGCTGAAATGTTGTCATAGAAAATGGTTCCATAGGAAATATATTTTAATGTCTTTTAAAATCCAAAAGCATTGTATTTAATTTATTTACTTAATCTAAATAATTATTTTAAAACTATTTTTTTATTTTATTAAGAGGAATGCTCTATTCTTGAAATGCACATTGAATTGTTATCTAAGTTTTAAAATGTGACATAAACAGTGAATGCATTTCTTAAGGTAATTTTTAATGTGAAAGATATTTAATACAGTATACCGACTTTTCTGTTTCTCAGTGTGCCAACACCTCCTCAGCTGCTTGGATGAGAAACCTATAAAAACGTTCATGTATACAACACCAATAAATATGTATGAAACCTAAAATGTGTCCTGTATGAAGGGAATCAAAATTAAATAGAATTGAGAGACTGAGATTGACCAAATGTTGTCACTGAAAATTTCGCCAAAAGAAATTTTTGAATATGAGATCTTCATTAAAAAAAAAAAGTGACTAGAGCTGTTTTTACCACTTTAACTTGCAAAAAAGAAATGCTGTTTAGAATAATTAAAAATGCATATCCTCTTCCTGTGATCAGATAGGCAGTATCAGCTACAGGAAGAGATTTTTCTTTTGTGTATTTTTAACCTTTATTTTTTTAACCTGTATTTTTTTTTCCATTTCAGTTAAGTTATTTTCTCAAGTAAGTACTGAAGTAAGTACTTTTCTGTATTGGGGAGTAAATACTATTCTGATTTGGGAAAAAAAGAGTGCAAAAGTATTGTGAAGTAGAAATGCAGAAGTTCATCTAAGGAGTCCTTTCTTTAGATGTGAATGAAACACACGAGAACATTGTTTTGCAGATACTGTAAAAAAGATGTTGGTAAAATACTTACACTGGCTGAATGTTTTCTGCATTTTATATCAGCAAAGATTATTTGACTGTCACGGCAGACTTTTTTCTTTTTTTGTCAGTACCAGGCACTCAAGAGAACACTTCCCTAAATCTAGTAGTGGATGGCTCCTGAGAACAGTGCAATTTCAGGAAGCTTAACATCTAGCTTCTTTCCAATATTAAGATCTATTTGTCTTGCAGCAGCAATGTTCATTTTAAAGGAGGTCAGATTTTTAACTTCATGAAATAGAATGCTCTGTTTTCAATATAATGCTTTAAAAATCACATTGTGTTCTTTGTCTTAATGATGCTTGAACCACTGCACTGCACAATTCAAATATATTCATTATAAAAAGAGTATTTCATTTTACCAAATGTAAATAAACTGCCTTTTCAGTATAATTGAATTGGTGCTGTGTAGTCATCCTCTCAGAGATGTTTTGTTCTGAATTCAAGACAGAGCATATTAATGTATAAAAGCCAGGTTATTGGCAAACTTTTCAACTGGACACAGCTTATATAAATAACCCTGGGGCAGTGTTTTCTTCTGCTGCTTTAACTAAAATACCAACCTGTAGTGCTTACTAAAGAGAAGTTTATTTGCCCTTGCCAGTATACCAGCATGGTTGTTTTCCTCATATAGTGTAATTTCTGTTCTCAAGTTAAAAAAAAATCTTCAGTTTAATGTCTCTCAAATCCTTCTGGCATCCTGACTTTTGCTCTAATGGAACAAGCTCATCTTAAACTTCAAAAATGAGGAAAAGCTTGAGGTTTTGCAACTGCTGTTCAAGCAATTTGTTCTTTGTCGTAGCTTTGTATAATTAAACATAACTTTGAGGTTCACCTCTGATAATTAAAGCGTAGTGGCTTTTTGTTTGCTTTACAGATGCACTTAGAACATTGAAACAAAAAGCAATTTTTAGGTTCTTGTTAAAGCTCCACATTTTTAACAGATACTATAACATGCCGTATGTGTTCATCTTTGATTTATGTTTGCTTACCTGAAATTATGCTTTATTTCTCTCCGTAAAAAGGTTCTTTGTTACAAAAGTGAGAGAATGAACTATCAAATCACTTTTTACCAAGTGCATATCAGTTGAGACATTTATAAAATTCCCAATCCTGACACCTGAAGTACTTGAATGCCATATCCTTGTTACTGAGGAGAGCTTTCAAACATTATTAGAGGGAATAAATATGCTACCTCATCACAAAAAAAGAAGGGGAAGTCACTGATGAGTAGGATTTTAATCATCAGCTCACTTTCCAACCTTGTAAATGATGATTCTTACCTAGAAGTTGCACATCTGAAGCATCTAAATTTTACGTTTAAAACTTATTTTTGTGTTAAGAAACTGAACTTCCTGCATAGTTGTGACAAACTGAATCTATCCATTTGGTTAGTGAATTAACATGGAAAGGCCTTATTTTTTTTGCCATATGTGTCTGTTCAAAAACAGATTTATATTACTCTTTTTGAAAAGAGTAATACAATTGAAATTATAAAAAGATCCAGTGTGTGTTAGAGGAAGATGCCCATCTGCATTTCTCTAGGATCACTGCTCAGAAAAACTGACCTGGTAATAGAGCCTGTCTGTCTTGTATCAAACTCTGCCATTTTTCTCCTAGGTTATTTAAGGTGCATTAAAAATATTTGAAATGATAGTGTTCATTTAATCTATTTTTATCCTCATTTTTAGCTGCATGTTGATGTCTCATTTTGAAGAGCCCAAAGTTACTGAAGATGAGGAACCTCCCACAGATCAAGATAAAAGAAAGAAAATGGTACGTTTTTGATCTGTCGTTAAGCTTTAGAACTGATTATATGATTCACTCTTGTCAGCTTAAATTTTTTGCCTAATATTTTGTCTTTGGATTTGGTTGTTCTTTTGTTCTCAGAAAATTCACCTCTTGAATTAAAAAAAAAAAAAATTCTAGTGGGAAACTCTAGTCTCAACTGCACTTCTGCATTCCTTTTGATTCCGGGGAAATGCTGTCAAAGGAAACATTCACAGAAATCGAATGTTTTAATTCTAAAGATAACATAATAAGCATTTATTATGAAAAGTTTAGAAATGTAAACATGCTGAAATTTCATGACAAGCCAAGTTTTCAGATTTCCTATTTCTTTTGAAAACAAGAAAACTGTTTTGAAAACAATACAATTGTTTCATTAGATTGCTTAGGTGTGTTTATTCAGCATCTATTGATTTATATGTTTGCATAAAATATTTTTCTAATATAAAGATTACTTATCAAGGACCATAGTTTTAGGCATATTTGGATTAGGAACCTTGCATATTTTTCTTACCTAAAGGTGAATGTTTCATCATATAAGCTATTTTTGTGTTTGTTAAGCAAAAATGATTCTTTGCATTTTGATAACTTGCATAGAAAAATGCAGTGTACAAACACTGTGGCATAAATTGAGTCTGAAAGGTTTGTCATTGGATAATGTCAAAAAGTGGAATCACCTGATTCAGTAGATTTGTGTAACCCCCTCATACACATTTGTTTTAATTGACTAACCTGTATTCAAAAGAAGACTTCTGGACACTCTTTAGTAGTTCTTCTTACTCCTTGTAGGACAGGAGGAGAGCGTAAATGAATTTTAGCTGTTTCATTTTATATTTTTAAGCATTTGGGTGCTTTTCATTTGTTTTTAAGCTTTTAAAAGATTAATAGCTTGTTTGTTTTAAGTTACACTCTTGCATATACTGATGCTATTTGTATTTGCTGTCTTGAGAGAAATTCCTAGTGTTCTGAAACTTCTGATTTAAAAGTTATATGTGTGTATATGTGTGTGTGTGTGTGTGTGTGTGTGTGAGCATTATTTTCTTTGAGCCTTAAAAATGTGTTAATTTTTTCAGTATTTAAATTGCTTTTAAAGGAATGATTACAAGCGTCTGTAGACCCTGTTATATTTGAATTTTCTTCCCAGCTGTGGGCTTAAATGAAATTTGCAGTGTTTCTTAAAGAATTATAATATTCTCTCTCTATATATATATATATTTTTAGAACTAGTATCGTTCTTCCCCGTTAAATGGGAAGAATGATACCTGTCCATTGCACCAGTATAACGGTGATAAGCACAGTCATAATAAAGGAGCTATTTGGGGGCCACATGTAATGCTGAGTTATTGTCCTTGTTGTTTTTGTTTGTGACTCAAGAGAAATGGCTTTGCTTTGGTGCTGGTGAGCCAGGACCATTGAGGGTATGACTAGTCGGGTTTTTATTTACGTGGAAAAACATTACCCTGAGTCATATCACTTGCTTTCCTATTTTCTTTTTCAGCTGATGCATTCACTGTATTCTTATTTCTTTGTATGACGCTTCTCTCTCAGATGTTTAAGTAAACAAACTCTAATTGACATTAATGTCTACTCTAAATTACTTCTGAACCAGCTGAAATTGCTTGATAAAAAATCTGTTCTGTTGCAGAAATATTAGCTAGGCTTGTTAATCGTGTCTTACAAGCACAACTACTATTGATTGAAACTACTAATGATTGAAAAGACCATCCCACCCTCCTGTACTAGAAGTTTCTCTCTGTTAGAATATGAGCTTTCAGACAGTTCATGTGACATTTAGAACAAAGTCAGTAGCAGATATGTCTGAAATGAGGTTGGGAACAGATGTTTGTGATGAGAAGAGTAGGTGTCCACCCTCATAGGTGGACCTGTGTTTCTAGGCACTGTTACTTCATTTTCCTTGGAAATTGATTTAGAAAATGTGAATAGAGGGAGAATGATTCATAACCTAGTATTGTGTATAGTATATAGACCACCTTTTGTGTGCACTTAACATATATGTTTTAGTAACTCCAGTATCACTGTTGAAAAGGGAGTTAAGCTTCTTTAGCTATATATTTGAAAGTGGGAAGGTAAAAATGAAGTGATGATTTTATCTAATGCTTAGATTTAAAAATATCATTTCAACTTGAATCATCATGCTGGAACTTTTCTAAATAAAGATGTATGTAAATGTATAAGCTTTGGGGGGTTTTCTTTTTTTGCTTTTGACCTACTATGGAAAGTATGAGTCTTTATGTTATAGATTCTGAAGAAAATACATTGAGTTATAAACCAAATGACTAAATTCTATCTGATAGCATGATTTATTAAAAGCAATACTTTTACAGCACTATTACAGTACTATAAAGTACTATTTTTACTGTGAATTTTTTGGTATAATTTCTGTGTAACTTGGCTAAAAGTAAGCCACAGCTCTAACCCAAGGCCCATTGACGTTTATGAAAAAAAAAATATTAGTAGACTTTTATAGCATTTGGTTCCCTTGTGTAGTCTTACCTTTGTTAAAAATAAGGGATAGATTTCTTTCTTAAATGACTTTTCCAGCCTTTCCCAAAGCATCACAATTTGTAAGATGCTTGTTATCACAGTAAATATAATTTTGTGCCCATCATTCTTGACCTTCTTTAGTATCAAAATATCCATGTTTAAATTGAAGAGTATCTTTTTTCAGCATCCCCAGAAGTCTTTCCTTTTCTCTCTCTCTTCTCTCCCCTCCTTTTGACTTTAGGAGGTATTTATTACTTGTTCTTGTATTTTAGATACCATTGTATTCCTTGTAGTGATTAGGTCACCATTTTAGTGCTGGATAATAAATGATTTTTTTTACTGGAAATTGTGCGATTTTGACATTAACATTATCTGAGGATGCGGATGATAGAGACCAACCTAACAAAAATTGTTTTAAAATAAACTTAATTCTGCAGAATTTTGTTGGTTCTGGTAAATCCAGTTATGTGGACAAGGCAGGGATGGACCGTTAGTTTTTCTCCAAAACTTATATACTGCTCTTTAAACTGCTGTTTAAAACCAATAATGTATATACAGCTATTTATCCTGTACACAAATTACAGTAGAAGTATAATGTTTTCTCTAAACTATATTCAGTAGTCTATTTTTCAAAAATTATTTTTCTGACTGGAATTATTTGTAATTGAAAAGACCCTGCAGGCCTCTGTATGTTGGGGTAAATATTTTAACATGTTAAAGAAACCCAAGTATCATTCAACAACACTGCTTTTAAATACCCTTTAAGTAAACCAAACACTTTAAAAATAAATTACATAAATCAAAAAGAGAAATTCCTATTTTGGAGAGAAAAAAGAAGAATGTTTGTCTAAAGATGATGAAATGCAACAGTAATAAGCATCAATATAAAACTTCGGTTTGTAAATGCTGTCACAACTAGCATAGGTGCAAGTAATGCACGTGGTGGGAGGAAAACCACCCTGCTATATTTACATGGTAATGGAATCTAAATTAGCTGTTACACTTGAGAAAATTATTCTGGAGTCATTGCAGATTGTTCTCTGAAAATGTTAGCAATTGTCAAAAGGACAAGATGGTAGGGATTACAAGGAAAGGAACTGAGCGCAAAGCAAAAGCAATAGTATGATAGAAATATCCATAGTGTATCTCCAGTCAGTATTGCAACCAGTTCTACTGAGGGAAAAAAAAAAAAAAAAAGATAGGACTGGAAAAGTTAGACATTTGCTAAGAAGTGTAGAACTATTTCCATACAAGGTGAGGCTAAACCAGGCTTCCATATTTCCTCAAGGTTTTCTGAGTGAAGTATGTATTATTAAACTTGGTGCATCCTTTTCATATCATATTTATTGTACATGTAAAGACCAAGTGGACTTTATCTGTGCTTGTTGACATCACTAGAAATTTGGATATGCTGAAGTTTCTCTGGTACTCACATTCAGATTGAGCTATCTAAAATGGAAATTCCAGAGAGAAGTTTAGGTGGTTGGTTTTTAATGCACTTGTGAATCCACACAATCTGCATGAGAGATCTCTAAGGAACACAGGGAGAACACAGCTATATGTCTAAATAGGTATAAGGTATATGTCTTATCTGAACTTCCATCTTTCCTATGGAAGGTAAAAGACTGATACTGTAGAATTATGAACTGAATGGCAAATGAACATCCTGTAACAAATTTCTGTGCCAAGACAGGTTTAGAGCAAACAAAAGAAATTACTTTTTTAACGCAGCATGTAATTGAATTGTTGAACTTATGACTGCAGGCCATTTTGAAGCCCATAAATCTAGTTCTTAATCAATTTAGACATTTCAAGGAGAATGGATATATTGATGCCTCTTGAAGTTAAATAATCCAGCTGCATCTTTTGGCTCATGAGGATTTCAGTGTTGACTTCAGAAAGTTTGAAAGGGATGAATGACTCTATGTTCGTTCTGCTTCCCAACTGCCTGAGGTAGGAGACAGAGTAAATGATATAGTAGGCTCCTGTTCTCACCTGTACAGCAATTCTTACAAGGTGCTGCAAGAATAAAACTGAGATAAATGATTGGCTGAAGGTGGTTATTTCAGAAGTGAAGTAATGAAAGTTACTGCTTGCCAGGAAAATAGATATTCTTATTTCATATATATGCGCTAAAGCAGTATCCCCTTTCTTCTTGAATCCTTGTTATTCCAGATTAAACAGATGTTCTAGTCATAATTTTAGTTCATAAACAGTCTAAAAAAATCATTGTAAAGATTATGTTCTTTGCCTTTCATAGTCTTTTTTTTTTAAGTGAAGAGGTTTGAAATTAATCAGCAACTTCTTACCCTGCAAAATATACAGGATATCTCAGTTAAGCACTTCACAACTGAATTAGTTCTGCTTCCAAAAATCAGACTAAATGTGCTTCTCTGTGTAAGCCTATCCTCATTACATTCTAATTAATTAGGAATTACATTAATTACATTCTAATTAATTAGGAAGTCATTCACAGGGCCCATCATCTCCAGATCTCAAAAGACAAAAACTTCCTGAGATAGATAGCATTTAATAGTAATATTTTATCAAGAATTATATTTCCTGAGACTTATGTTGAATGATCAGTCTACTTACCTGCAGTATATCCTATGTAAAGTAGAACCTTAAAATTAGGGTTCAGTGGAACTTGGGAGAAGCGAGATTTGGTTGGTTGGGCAGCCAGTTTGTCTGGAAAACAGTAAACCTGACATTGAGACTGCATTTTAATAACCCTGAAAACTGAGGCTTATTTTGCAACTATGTGGCTAAATGTAATATTTTTAAAATATTGAAAGTCAAGTTTCTTTTAGAAAGTAAATAATTTTTTTTCATTTATGCAACTGGTTGAAACTTTAAGGTATTTGAAGGAAAAATATATATGCCTATATATAACTCTGCTAAAAAATCAATACATATTTACACATACATAGCAAATTTACAAAAACATAGCAAAAAATGAAAAAAAAAAGCAAGGCATGTATTGCAGAGGAAGCTGAAATACCCTACCCACCAGTTTAAAGATAGTTCATTCATGCTGAGAGTAAGATTTAGTGATCTGATAGAAAGCTGCCTAGACCAGCTGCTCTACAGGGTTTCTTCCTAATATTCATTGTATGGGCAAAAGATACAAACTAGCTGATACTGAGCAGCTTAGCACCTTCCAAGCTGTTTCCTTGCCAAATATCTGTTTCCTGCCTTCAGGAGCTGTTGAAGTTTCTAATTTGAAAATAGGTATTTTTTGCTCTTCTCAAACTCAGGTGTATTTCAATGGAAAATTGTGCTGATTGATTGATAGGACTGCAAAATACATACACATATATAAAAGGTGGTCCCTGACTCAGTGTTTACAATCTGAGTCATCAATGTTAATTTTTATGTGGTTGTGTTGCATGCTGGACTGATGTCAGATGTTCAGCACTTAGCATGCTTTTTCCCTTAAAATCAAATACAATAGTTTGAAAATGTCTTTAGGGTCACCTCTTAAACCAACTAATACTCTAATTTTGCGATAATGAAAATAGTTCATGGACTAATTACTGACCTCTGTTAAGGTCATAGGACTTTGAAAAAAACATACATTGATCTGCATGTTCAGGCTTAAGTGGAGTTCTGTTGCATTCAGGGGGACTTTCACTGAGGCAGCTTTTTCTGGGATGTTTAAACCTTTTAAGTCTTTTCACCTCAAACTCAGTAGCATTGACTGAAAGTCCCATTTAGCTTAAAGATACTAACTAGGTGCTGCTTCTGCCAACAAGTGTTAATTGTACTGGGAATCTCCCTGCTGGCCTGCAGCATTGCTGTCCTCAGCTGCTAGGGTGGGTTTACACTTGTGATAATAAACTAAACTGATTTTTGTTAGTTTTTCACTTGTGCTAATAGAAGAAGTGTTGCACAATAGTACATTTTTTTTTTCAGTTACTGTTATCTGTAATGGGAAGCCACATCATAGAAAATTACTAGCTTCATTAAAATATTATGAAAAGAAAATACGGAGTTAGAATGGTTCTGAAATAAAGCAATTATCTGCCAAAATTGCATGGCATAGAGTGGCCTGTTCTTGTAATAATATTCTGTACCATCCAAACCTAGCAATTGAATTAAGAAAGAAATATTAACTTTGAATTTTGTGTTGTTTAAGATTTTTTCATCTTTCTCATTTTGGTTATTTTTCTGGATTACTTCTCAGTAGTATTGCACAGATTTTTCAGAGGAGCTTTGGAAATGCATACTCATCTGCCATGATACTGCTTTTTTATTATAAGAGGTGCTCAGACTTGAAGTTTTGGTGAGGCTTGTAAATAAGTAAGGATTAAAACCCTTTAATGTGGAAACAAGACAGCACTTCTGTTCAGAACTCAAAGGCGACCATGCAGGTGCTCACTGGCAAAGTATGACTATAGCAACTTGTTACAATGGGGATTTGAAAAGTTTAGGCTGAAGTTGAGTGAAACAGAGCCCTGGTTATCACTATAGGACAGAGGTTTTATCTGAATTCTGTTTGTTCTTTTAGGTAGCAGAGGAGCATACTCTAATATGGAATTTCTGAGTAGTACAATTTGATTTGGTAGAATAGACAGTTAATATTTTGAAGTAAATTGTTTTGAATTTGCTCACAGTAATACCAAATATTCAAAGTTTTATGGTAGGGTTAATTAGTCATATGTTTTTAACTCAAAACATGGCTTAGTTGGTTGTTGAAGAGTGGTTTTTTGGAGCTGCGTGCCAAGGTGGCTCTGGTGCGTGCTGTTTGTCTAGTTTGTCAGGCAGGGTCGTAAGGACAGGAACACTTGTCTGAAAAGCTCTAATGCTTAATTTTCTGCACAGGATTTCCTGCAGTAATTTGGTGAAACTTACTGGGCTAACAGATAAAATAGAAATGTGGCGTGTTTCACAGATTATAACTCTGCTTTAGCAAATGCAGACTGTTCTGAAGTTGGTTCTTTCTGTGTCTGGCAAGATGGTCTTTTTTTTAACCCTGGAGATCTACAAAAGCAGTGTTACAAGAGGATAAAGGTAACCTTGGCAAATCTTGATTACAGTAGTTGTAGCTTTAGATTTTTGTTAGCTCCTTTGAATGTGAAAAGCCTGCTCCAAATTTAGAGAGAAAATTATATATTCTGAGTAAAAAAAAAAGTAAAATGCTAAGCTATTATCACAATTAAATCTCTTTGCAAAAGACTGCAGTGTTTAAAAATAAATAATAAAAAGATCATATTTTACCTTTGAAATGTAAAATAGCTGGGGAGTATAAAATAGTGAAGGATCAAAGGTTAAGGTGATGATATTAGGAATACTGAGAGGATGATTAAGAAATTTACAACATGAAAGGTGACCATATTATGAAGGAAGAAAGAACTTACAATCACTGATAGATGGTGCTAAGAAGTAGTCTGCTTATTCACTCTACTTGTTCATAAGAAATATAACTTCAGTTTATTTTTTGTGATAATCATCGCAATGATTTTGTTTCTTTTAGTTTTGCTCTAGCTTTCTTTGCTTTTAGTTATATCTTAAAAAATAAAAGTCCAACATAAGTGTTTGTCTTATTTGTTTCAATCAATAAATCTTACTTGTTTTGACTGATATATTGTTTGAAAAAAAATCTGAAGATGTCATATTTCCCATTCCATGTTAAACCATATCTAAATTATTCATTGTTTTATTATACCAGAAGGAAAAAGAATGAAAATGTGTGAAGAAAGTGCAATGTGTTTTTTTTTTGGAAGATTTTTATTATTATTTGCTACTGATTTGTGTGAGATTTTTTGTTTTGTTTTGTTTTTTGTTTTCCAGATGCTTAAGTAGGGGAATTGTAACAGCAGGAAACGCTAAGTTTTTAATTAAATTTAATGTTAAACACTATACGCACACACAAATCTGTGTATGCCTAAGATTCCCAGGCTTAAGGAGGTGAAAGATATTTTTCCTTTCAAAATAATAAATTCCCAAATATGATTTTTCCCTGAAACAGATAAAGTGCGAGTATACTGTAGTTATTTAAGATATCAACCTCAGTAGAAGTTGGATTTAGGGTGTAGTTACTCCTGAGTAAATGTCCTTTTCCTAAGATAAGAACACCATTCTAAACCTATTGAGTATGTTTGATTTTAGAGCAGACCCTGTAGGATGTGATGAGGATAACTGACTTGGGAAGAATGATGGAGAAATCTTGAGGACAGTTGGTGATTCAAAGAAAGTATTTGTCTCATCCTTCATTAATCTCTTTGTTCCTTAGCAGAAAAAAAATGTTAAAGGGAAGGTGAACAAGGGAAAATTTATACTTACCTGATTCTGTGCTTAGAGACCTAGTTTTATTTTCTGAAAAATTGAATATCAAAATGCACACTACAGTCTTATTGTAGATGACTGTGTACCACTCTCTTTTGTTGCTCTCAATTACAGAACTGTAATTACAAATTCCAATGCTTCCAGAAAGACAAACAGTAAAGTGTCAGTTAGGCTTTCTAAAGATACCTCACTTCTTTCTTAATTCTCATACTGTCTCTGCAGTATGTAAAGCTACCTGTAATTTAGAGAATGATGCCCTCACCTTATTGGACCTATAAGGAATGATTGTGCTTTCACATAGAATAAGTCATTATAACTCTTTGTGGCCTTGATTTTTTCCCCCCCTCTGTGCTTTAAGATTAACTAAAAGCTTCTTTGCATGAATTAACCTTCACACCATTAATATTTTGATTACTCATTCTAAAATGCATTTAAATAGAATATATTAAGTAGGCCTTCCTAGATTATTTTCTGTAGAATAACTATTGCCTTTAATTTGATAAAAATGTAAAAATGTACAAAAACATGTGAAGATAGATGGACATTCCACAAAATGCCCTTCTCTTCTGATGGTCTTTCAGCTTTAGTTATTGGAACAGCAGTATTATTATAGGTTTGTTTTAACTATAATTTTTGACTTGAAGAAAAAAATGTCTTGTTTTTCCATCCCTCAGTTAATTTACAGTTTTTAGTGCTGAGTTATACAGAAAACTGCTGACCACCCTAAACTTCTGTTGTTGCTATTAAACTAACTTTGTTAATGCTTTGTACACTTCTGTAATTCCCAGCATGGGATTTGCTGTTCCAGACCGTGATCTGGCTTCTGGGGTGTTTCACAAAACTGTGGCATACTGAAAAACTGGAGCAATTTCAGCTTAGACTAGCTGAAAAATTTATTCTGAGCCAGTGAGGAGAAGCTTATATACTGTGTGCTCATGCTATACCAGTTTCAAATCAGGCATTATATGGAATACAGTGGCAAAAATCTTCAGTTTCATAAGAAATTAACAAGTTCTTTTTGTCCAATCCACCAAATATTCAATTAAATTTTCACTTGAAGGTGCTAAATTAGACCCCACAAAAAAAAAACAACCAAACCAAAAAAAAACTGCAGCACAGTTAAGTTCCTGACGCTGATGAATCAGTTTGCCTTTCAGAAGAAGCCGTGACTGTGAAGTTGAATGTAAGCCTTTTCTGCCTCTGATAAGAATAAACAGTCTTTGAAATTATGAGCTGAAAAAAAGATTTTGCTATTTCCATCTTAAAAAAAAAAGAAACAAAAAACCCCCTACTTTCTAGATCACTGACATGATGTTTTTTGTTTCTCTCCCCTCCCCCCCTTTTGTCTAAATCATGAATTAATAACCCATCTAACTTTATATTACTCAATTTTCAGCTTCTAGAGGTAACTTTTATCCATGTTTAATTTCGAAGTACTTGAAACTACATAGACCAAGTATGTTTATCCTAGACAGAAATTATTGAAATAAAAATGTTTATGGAAACAATATTAGGTTGCATGACAAGTATGTTAAAGCTCTTGCTTTAGTAAGTAAAATATATAGAGGGATATAGATATGTGTTGTTTATACATATATACAATGTCTATAATCATAATATATTTAGCTATTAGAATGTATGTGTATATACAACTATGTAAGCTGTTATGTAACTCATAATGCGTATATATTAGCTGAAACAAGCTAAAACATATGTTATATCATATGATGCATGACTACTGCATACATAACATAACTGCTGTGTATATGAAACTACTGCATGTATATGCCCATACGCGTATAGGCACACCATATGTCTATAGGTGTGTGTGGCAGCCGAAGCTATTTCTCTGGGAAGGGACAGGTGGCACCATGGTGCTGGTGGTGGGGAAGTTGCCCTGGCTGCTGCTGCCGTCAGGCCAGGGCTCCCGCTGGGCCGGGCCATGAGTTAAGGTGTGGGGAGGGCAGGTGGGACATTTGTGTGCCCTGGCTCTGTGCCCTCCACTGCCCATGGCCTGGGATGGGGCAGGAGCTGTGGGGCTGTTGGCAGAGGCAGCACAACGCAGGCCACGCTGCCAGCTGTGGGGCCACAACTAGCAAATGGCTGCGCTGAGGTGGGCAGAGGAGGAAGGTGGTGGCTCCTCTCTGCTGGGATGAAATGCATGGATAAGTGAACAGCATTGTGTGTCTCTTGCAAGCAAGCCCCACATCCTGGTCGCTTCCTCACAAAAACATCACAGAAACGAGTGGTGAATTGCATTAAATCTGCCAGCTCTGTGGACAAGCTGCCAGCTTCCACCTGTGCCAGGTTTTATTCAACCAGAGAAGTGACATGTTTGAACACGCAACACTTGTGCCCATGATTTGCAGACCCCCTGCATGGAAGCCCTTTGGCTGCTCCTGGCCTCCAGCAATGTGGCCACACAACCTGGACCTCAGAGCTCTCCAGAGAACTAAGTGTTTGGGCCCCACGCTGCACGGTAAGGATGAGCTTGCAGGTCCCGGCAGCTGGGCTGGATACATCCGCCTGCTGTTCTCCCTTTGGGACAGGGTCAGTGCTTGCCCAAAGAAGCCCCTGGAGTATTTGCAGGAGGAAACCTGACCCAACAGAGGGGTCTCAAGGTGACAAAGGGGGAAGGAAGGGAAGTTTCTCAAAAAGGTGGTGGGTGCAGTTAGCTTGCAAGTTTTATTATTTAAGTTAATGCCATCTGAAGGAGAGGATGTTGGAGTCCTAAGATTTTGTCCAACATGTCAGTCCTTCCTGTCTCAAAGAGGCAGAGGTCTGCCCTCTAAATGGTTGGGCCCCTGCTTTGCTGGGCAATAGCCTGCCTTATAGTGCCTACTCCTTAGCAAAGCTGCCATGGAAATCCATCCTGCGTGTCGTCTTGCTGGTCACCACTGGTACTTGGGTACCTTTATTTCACCTGACTGAAAGTCCTGAGCAGAAACACACCTCATAGCTGCAAATCATAACAGTGGGGTTCATTTCTTTGATAGTTCAGCTGTGGCACGGTATCTTCTATAGAGAATATAGAAGTATAGACAGATGCACTGCCAGAGTTACAGCCCATATTGCTCAGTCGTGCCTAGCACTAGCTGTCTTCTCATTCTTGCCTGACTGCAGGTGCTCCTGTGATGCTCCTAAATGGTGGTTTACAGTGTTCGCAAGTGCAGCACCTTGGTAATTAAGGTGCACATTGTGAAGGCTTTCCAGACTCATTTACTTGTCACGCTTGAATGCAGTTGCTTCAGAAAATAAAAGATTAATTACTAATTTTAAAATGTTAATGACTTCACTGCTAGCTATGATTAATAATGGTGACTAATCATCAAGCAGTCAGATTTGACTAGTTCTATAGAAACTTTTTATAAGGTACAATAGCTTGTTCATATTTGATTTTGCTGAACCTTGGGGAATATAAAATTAACAGCAATCAACACCCTTAAATCTATTGGAGAGTCTCTTGCAGGGTTTAGAAATATTATGTACTTTGTTATTCATAGTTGCTCAGCAACATCTTACTAGGCTAAGTACAGTTTTTGCATATGATCCGCTTAGAAAAATGAATCTCCAAAGAATTTCTTTCTAGGCTCCCCAAAAAAGGGATGATACCATCAGTTTCCAAAGAGGGGTCTGAGATTAAGTGAAAAATGTGCAAAAATGAATTGCTGCAAACAAGGAAATTCCACGAGTAGTTCATAAATGTAATCAAACTCTTAAAAGTGATAAAGCAAACTAAAATCATATTCCGCGTAAAAGTATGTTTAGCTTTTGAAATCAGCAATGTCTATCGGTAGATAGCAATGCATGGCTCCTGGGCTAGAGCTTATGCAAAGATTGACTTCACTTTCTTTATGAAGAGAGGGAAAAAATGAATTGGCATAACTATTTCAGTTGATTCAAAATCTAAGGTTGTATTTCTTCTTAAAGATTTCTTAACTTTTATTAAAATACTAAGCAATTTTGGCATAAAGCTATTGCTTTTAAACATGTTAAAAAAAATTAAAACATTTACATTCAGTTCTTAGAACTATTTGCTGAGCTTTCAAATAGTTGGTTATGACCTGAAATTATGGTTTTCAGTTTCTACATTTTATTTTCTGTATGAGCACACAGAAAGTGTACTCACTTCTCTTATGGAATGTATGTAGAGCTAATAGAGCCCTTAAGGGTAGGCATGCACTGTTGTTTAAAACAGCAATAAAAATAGTCATTCTGACTGTGTTTGTGGGTTGTCATCATTTCTTGCAGTTATTTTATTGCTTCCCAGCAAGAAAGACCATAAAAACAGTGTTTTAAAACAGATGGTAAGAAAATATTTAAATCAAATGAGTGTTTAACTCAAAATTGGCTATGTTTTTTCCAGTATTGACAGGATCCAAATCCTCAGTGTTACTAAGAGAAAATAGTGGAATGCTGCATGGTCTGCATAACTGTTGTGCTTCATGCTAGGAATGTGTTTCATAACACTTTATTTGGGAAACCAACTGCATGAATCATGTATTTTAGATAAATATTATCAAATAACTTATCAACTTGAGGAAAAATAAAATTGTTGGTAAATATATTCTGAGAGAAGAAGGCTGAAATCTATGGAACAAATATTAGTTATTTTTCTGAGTAGCAGCGCTTCATAAATATATCATGAATAGTTTCTGAAGTTGTTCAAAGTGTTTTAGAGCAAATAAGCTTTTCTTCAATTGAACATACTCTGTTTATTCCATTTGTCTTTGGATTTTTTTCTTTCTTTTTGTTTAAACAAAATTGACAAGATATTTTCCCCATTCTGGAGAAAAGCTAGAAACTCATGTGCTGCTAGAATGTGTGACTCTGTACATGTATTCAGAGTTTATTACTCTTAATTCAATGAAATGAAGAAACGTGTTAGAGACCCCAAAACCACAGCTTCACCCTAATGATTCTCCCGGTCAGTCCTTCAGCATGACCCAGATATGCATACAGGCGTACATTGTACATGTGGTAAAACATAAACTGCCATTTTGTTTTGCTATTTGTGTAGCAAACGCCTGGTGGTTGCCTAGTAGTCATGTTTTGAAAATCTTTCTATGAAATCTTTGTATGCAGACCACAGAGCACTCTGGTCAAGGGTAAAACAGGCAAGAGTTCAACTAATGCAGTTATCATTGGAGTAAGAAGAAATGAGTCCTGTATGAGAATACCTGCTGTTAAAGCTTTATATACCTGCCTCCCTCATGACACTGTAATGCAGAATGTGTCAGGAATGTGTCCCCAAATCCCAGGAGTCCTCGTCTGGCGTCTTCCTGCGAGCCTTGCTCATCTGTTAAATGTTTTGTTTGGATTGTTGCACCTTTGCAATCAGCACCAGGGCCTTGCAAGGAGACTCCTTCCACCTCCCAAAACCCCAGTACCTGAATCAGCAAGTTTGTTTTCCAAGTTACTATGAGTAAAGAAGGTTGTGTCTCTCTGTTATGTTTCTTTTTTCTGAGCACATCAATAAGCACGTGGGCTAGAGGAAAGGAGCTGGACTTTCAAACAGCGTGTGGTACCATGACTGACAAGGAGCCTTGAGTGGCTGTGCAGTCAGAGGTGAATTTTTAATGTCCTCTAAATAACTGTGAGCTACAAAGCAGCAGGTGGATAAGCAATATTCAACCTGTGGGAAGGTTAAGTGAAGACGCCCGTCGTTGGCCGTCCCAGCGAGGCGTCCGCGGGCTGCGTGATCTTTTTCCGTCCTCAGCACTGTGGCGCCGGATTCCCTTTCCACCCCCAAGAGGCGAGGCTGCCTCTTGTAACTCACAGAGGAGTAGCTGCGAGGGGGCTGCAGCTACTGATGATCT
>JAUBNY010000700.1:10966604-11014994 GCA_032275445.1 Crypturellus soui
TGAAGTTCTAACCCATCTTCATTTTAGATTGTTTTGGAAGAAAATACAAACTCATGAGCTGTTGGGAGTCCATAAACAGGACAGAGTTTAGTCTGGTCTTTCTCCTGCATCTGGAGATGCAATTGCCAGTGAAAAGGCTGTGGCAAGCAGCAGTGAACTAAGAGTCAATGTCACTGGGCGTAATCATTGACTGTAACTGAGGTAAGTAACATCCAACCCAGGGTAAGTGACATCTAACCTGCGTTTTTTATGATGTGAGATGGCAAAGCACAGGTCAAAACTGGGCAAATTATTTATACTTGGGGTGAGGGGTGGAAGGACACTATTTTTTTCTTTTATTTTCTTCTCATTGAGTTGTTCTTGAGCCAATAGAGAAGACTGAGGGACCGTTTACCGTCTGAATAATGTCAGAATTGGGGGGCCGTAGTGAAAATAGTGCAGAGATCTCCAGCTACATAAAATGCAGCCTTACCAGGGTTTTAGGGCTGCACGTCAGAGCTGGATGTCTCCTTGAAGAGCTACCTTGTGCTTCCAGGACTGCATTTCTTTGAGGACGAGCGATGCCCGTGCTGGGCACAGGCTGGTGCTCTGCCTGTCCACGTCCCAGAGCCCATTAACAGCTCTGCGAGGGCCAGCCAAGTCAGTGGGCCCAGTGCTGATTTTGCCTCACTTGTCCTTGCACTATGGCAAGAAACGTGGACCCTAAAACCCTGTTTGGACTGCATAGTATCTGCAGCCTTCTTAACATACCCTCCAGATATTCTGCTAATGCATAACTGACAACTTGGCATCTCATTAACACTGAAGGCTGATTAAAAATACTTTGCTGGGTCTAACTTGTCCTACAGCTGACCTTCACTGTCAGAAGTGCGAAGGAAATGGGTCTCAATGACTTGAAGACTTGCTGAAGATAAAGATATTAAAAAAAAAAAAAGGTGCTGGCCTTTCAAAGTAGTAATTGATTTTCTCGGTAAACTTTTAGAAAGCATGTGATAGCTTTACAGGGGATTGTGTAATTGGGGCAAAGCACAAAGTTTAATAGGAAGTGCCTATGAAGATATAAAGATGCTTTGTTGCAAGTGCCCCATTTTGAAGGAGAATGAGCTGGTCAACAAAGTCAGGAGCAAAGTAAAACATCCTTCTTCAAGCAACAGATAAAACCAAATTAGCCATCAATTTTCTGGATGAGATAGTGAAGGTTGTCACCAGTTATTTGTTTGGATCAGTGTTTTAGTAAGTTTAGTAAGTTTAGTAAGTTTAAGACAGCATAAAAAGGAGAATTTTTGATGATCCCATTTTTGGTGATCCTCTAAAACAAGATGACAGGCTGATTCTTGTCAAGAGCCAATCCTTTAAAAATGACAATTGCTTTAAAAAGCAATAAACACTTCAGACTTTTTACCATTTCAGTTTTTCTATAGTAAGTGGAGTATGTGTGAGTGTGCATATATTGAGTGGGAGGTTTGTAGCTGAATTACTTACTATACACACTTCTGCTTTTAAAGTATTGCATTGGTTTGCTGGAGCTAGTTCTGCAACTGTCCAAATTAGAGTTGGTACCTTCGCCTTATGCTGATATTTTTGTATCTTGCAGTTTAGAAGAGGAGGCAGAGAGTCTTCAGAGACTGGATTTTGGCCTTAGTTTTGGTTATTGCATGTCAGGAAATCCCTATTCATCGTTTGCAATGTCGTATGAGTGGCAATAGCACTAGCCTAGGCTGTATCGTGTTTGAGGTTAGTGATGATAAAGGTACTCGACCGGATCAGAATAACATCAATTTCACAAGAATTTGAGGGATTACTGAATTTCAGAAGCTAATATAAATGGTGATGGACTTTTTTTGGATGTACATTAAAGTGAAAACTTTTTTAAAAACATGTCCTCTTCTTGTAACATTGGTTAAGTGCTTTTACCTCCTTCCTTTGTAAAGGAAACAAGTTGTCTTGTTTTTCATTTAAAATAAATATAGTAGCCTGATTAAGTTATTAAAAATTTGAAAAAAAAAGATTAAATGTGTAAACCACAAACTTGAAGAAAATTAACATTGTAAGTATCTTAAATAATGAGGCCTCATCTTTTTCAAAGTGGCCATTTTGAATGACAGAAGGGATTGCCATAGAACTCTGTTTTTTTTGTTCAGCTCTGAAATGAGAGCAGCAATCAATTTAAAAGATGAGAAAGTTACTGGACAGTCACTTGTCTTTTCCCCATCCATTTTTCTGTAAAACTGAGATTGATGATAAGAGAGAGTAGATAGTTCTTTGCTCATAAAAACACGAATAGGTTTTACTGTTCCAAACCATTTCTCCTCAGTGTGTTTCTGACCCTAAAGGTGAAGGAAGAAGCAACATGAATAAAATATTGAGTGAATTGTGTAAAGTATTGGGAAGGTGATTGAAAGGATCAGTTGGATTTTCAGGGGAATTAGCTGACAAGAATGACTAGAGTATGATAGCTCTAATCTCTATTATTCTGGATTTCTGGCTGCTGTTGTTTGCTAGCAGACTCTGGATGAGACATTTGTAGGTTTTGCGTTTCTTGACCCTTCATTGCTCACAGACAAAAGGAGTCTTTACCCAAGTTTCTCAGCAGGATTAGCAAGGGTAGTTTCAATGGCCAACTGCAAATACTGCTGCTAGACACCAAATTAGTGGTGATTCTGGCTGTGCTTGGCAAATCAGTGAAACTGAAAGGTTTGTCTGCAGTGATGTTTGTTTGTTATTTAGCTGTGAGGATCTAATCTTAATTTTGTGCATCAATTTTCAGTTGTTACAGCTTCATTAAAGTAACCTCTATACTTAGTTAAGCATGATTTGATCACATTTTTTTTCTAACATAGGCAAATGCTGGAGCCTATATAAATATATATATATATATATATGCGCATCTTCTCTAGGCAATAAGTATACTTACATTGTCCTACATGTACATGCATATGTGAGCACTCTTTTCAGTTTCCTTTAAATTATTTACTTTAGCCGACATTACTTGTTATGCTGATTCTCCTTCATGGCATGTGTAGCTAATATGTAATCTGTTTTCTGGCAAAGGGAGGTAGAGATGTGAGAGTTTTTTTTGTCTTGATCTCATTCCCCAGTGACATGAAATATCCCTGGTCAAGAATTTTGAATCCTACCATCAAGTCTGTGTGTTGGTTTTCGTTTGGTTTTGTTTTGTTTTGTATTTCCCTTGGCTCACAGATCTAGGGAAAAAACAATACAGCAAGTTCCAGAAACACAACACTGAGCAAAAATTGGAAGGAGTGTCCTCGCCAGGCTTGGTTGTGTATAGCTTTAATTTAATGGTTGCTCCTGTTTTAGCTGCAAGTTCTTCTTTCCATACGTATGTCAATAGCTCGTGCTCCAGTCTTCATTGGAGACTGTTTCCTGTCTGCTGTGTGTTTATGAAAAGATAAAATGGGATCAGTTTAGCTGATGTGAAGGGCCAGAGCTGTTCACAGATTCATGACAACAATTTTGTATTATATCATTTTAAATTATTGCACGGATAGATCATAGCCCTAAGTAGCAGGCCTTGAGGAGCAGCAGTAGCCTGGGTGGAGATAGCTGTGACCACACAGTGTTCCCTCACAGGCACGCTGAGCAGTTATGAACCTGTTTCCCCAAACCATTCTCTGCTAGGCGTGTGAATAAAAGGACACATGTCCCTGTGTAGACTTTACTGGCATGAATTCTTTTGCATTAGCAGGAACGATCAGAGTATGTTTGCCACTATGGAATAAGAAAATGAATCAGACTTCGTATAAGCCAGTTAAATTGATTACTACTTAGGTTAAAAAAGTCCATATTAACTTGGCTTATTAGGTTGAAAAATTTTAGACTAGAAGTAGTTTTTTTATTATTGTAAATATATAATTATTGCTGTTATTGTGTGTGAAATAATTGTACAACTTTGGGAAATGTATAGTGAACCTGATAGTTAATCTGTACTATAAGGAGATACATTGGTTCTGACATTTCTCAGTGCTATTTTAGCTTTGAAGAAGAAAGTGTGCTTAAAGGTTCTCTCATCACTTACCAGAACTATCGATTCCTAATATGCCTGCTAGAATTCTGGGGCTTTATTACTAATGATTCATTCTGTTTTGGTTGTATTTGTCAAGAGCCTTCTGCAAGAATTGATCCAATACTGTTACTTTCATGCTCTGAGGCAGGAACCTCAGAGCAACTTCAGGCTTTGTTCTGCTGGGAGGGACGACTAAAGCAGGGAGGAAGCATTAGTCAGGACAACACATCCCTGGTCACTTCGAGCCAGGAGACAAGTGGGAGGTGAAAGGAGTGAAACCTCCTTGTTGGAGAAGGTCATGACTGATAGGAAGAGCAGGAGATCTGTAAGAAATCGCAAAATGTGAAGAAGTCTCCCAGATATCTCATGTGCTTAAATACTGCTAAATCACCCCTCTGTCCTGAGGCCATGATCTTTCTGGAAATCTGGGCACTGCCTCACTGCCCAGCCCACTGCAGGAACAACTGCAGAAGAACACGATGTCTACTCGACTCTGCACTGAGACCGCTAACGAGCGGAAAGAGTTTGCTGCTTTGGAGATATGTGGGAATGTTGCAGCTAGCTACACAAAATGCCATGGGCTCTCTGAGGGCAACCCCAAAAATCAGTGACTGAGTAGTTTCGTAGTTATCTTCATCCAGGTTGCTGCTCTTCTTGAAGCCCTGGGTTAGCTTCTTGCAGCTATGAACCGCTCATATAATATTTTAAAATATTTTTTGTTCAGCCCAGGGTTGACGGTGTGTGCAAAAGCTTATTTAGCTGCTTTCCAAGCAGCTTTTTATACTTTACCCTCAAGTCTGTTTCAAATGAACAGTAGCACATTCAATGCTGTGCACTTAAATCCCCAGTATTGCCAAAAGATAAATGAATTTACATCTCCTACATTTTCCCTTGAGATTTCCTGTCCAAAGACTGTGATGCCTGTGAATGAGTCAGCTCAGCTGAGGAAGCAGCAAACAAACAAACAGATACCTAATATGATACAACCAGGAGCTTTTCAGCTACAAAACATTAAACCCATATACAGCAATATTATTCATATAGATTCACAGAACAAGCTTTACAGATATGAGAACTGAGCATTTTTATTGTGCTAACTTCTTAGATCCTGAGCGGCTTATTTTTTTCCATCTTTTGCAAACTGTATGTTTTAGGAAACCAGTTGGTGAATCCTGTTGGTGAAAGTCTTGTATTCAGCTGGTAACACACATGCCAGCTCTTTTGCATCCTGTTTATAGTCTTTCGAATCTTGAAGATATAGAAATAGTGTTTAGAAAAAACCTCAGTGTTTGGAAATGCAGAAGGAGCTTATGCTTAGAAGATCAAAATTTAAAATATAATTTAGTGCAGGTAATAATTTTGTAACTCCTTAGTAAATGTCATGGTTCAGGAACCTTTGTTGAGGGCTTCAGAAAGTATTCCTTAAAAACAAGCTTAAAAACAGGCAGGACAAATGAAATTGAATGGCAAAAACAATGCAAATGATGCCTCCCTCCTGGGCCAATGCTGCCTGGTTCATCTGCCAGTGATTCTCATCTTAAGCTGCTGCATTTCCAAGCAAAAATTTGGCTTGACAGTCTCCTCATTTTAGAAATGCCAGATTTTTTTCCTCCAAATTTCATATACTGCTAGTGAGGGCATTGCAGTTTTATGGTTTCTCTTGAAATCATAATTGCTTATTCACCTCATTGGGAATGCTACTGCAGTTAATTCTGGGTCAGGTATTTTATAGTGTTTTCACCAAAATTATTTACAGAATTGGCAATTTTAATGCAATTTACTTTATGAGGGGCAGAGATCATGGCAGTAGATTTCTACTATAAAGAAGATTAATGGGATACTGAAATATACAGTGTGATAGTGACCTTTTTGTTGTTTGTTCTGTATGCTACGGTGCTCCTTCCTGTTTTCTGTTTACTGGTGATATGTCAGATGAGACTCCTAATGCTGTATTAAAGAAACTTTGTGAAATAGGAGCTCATGTATTCTGTAAGAAATTGTCTCTTAGCAAGCATCTGCCTTTAACTCACTACATCCCACTTCAACCAGATTATCACCATTCTTCTCATACCCTGGGATGAGTAAGGCAGCAATCTAATGGCACAAATCATTCACCTTCTAGGTTCTGCCACTGCGACCGTTTTTGTGTTATGGAGTACCTTGGGTGAGCTGAAATGCAATTTCTTCAGACACGTGCATGTCCACTACTTTAAGCATTCTTAAAGCTGGCACGGTCTCTGTGTGTCCCATCACCTTCAGCTTTCCATCACTTCTAGACCCCTACTCACTATTATATTCCTAGATTCCTGATCCCTTGCTAACCCTAAAAAAAGAGAAGGTCTCAGCAGCTGATAGAAAGGGTAGATAGAAAGCTTCTCCCTAAGCCCAGGCAACCCTGGTCTCACTCAGCTCCTTTGCGCATTTTCACGAGACAGGGCCAGGGCCAGCAGTAATGGGATGCTACAGCTGAAGTACCGCCCTTGGCACAGATAACCTACTCCTGGTGATCAGGACCTGTGTTTGTCCTTAGGTGAGGTTGTCCTTTGAGTATTTGAAGGTCTTCTACATGTCCGCTTGTCCTGAAACATTCTGCACTGGCATTCTCACTGCAGTTCCCCTAATACAAGCTGAGCAGCCTTCTACTTCTTCAGAACTGCACTGTGTGGAAAGTAATTAAAAAGTGTCACTTCTCCATTGATTGGAGATTTGGAGTTCCTGCAAATCACATTGGGCACATTCATTGTGTGTAGAGTTTTTGAAATGCAGTACTTGTCTTCTCTATTCTGAACTCTCCATCAAACACATGATCTCTGGTATAAGTAGATTTATTAGCAGTTGTTGAGATTTCACCTTTCAAAGAGATAAAATTATCACTAGGTAAATTAGTTTCAGTAACTTCTAACGTTGATTTATTAATAGTAAGACCTGTTGGCTTGGCAGAGCTTGCAAGGCCATCTGTCTTTTTGTGCATATCTTCAACTAAAGATAATAAGAATAATAAGAAATATTATGTCAGGCTTGGTCAGGTGAACCAGCCCTGCCAATACATTATTTAATTTCTGTTTGAACTCTACATTTGATAAGTCAATTGTGAATAGAGATGATGTTTATCTATGCTTTGGTGGTAGTGACTAGTTGATAGAAGGAGTGATGTGCTAAACTTGTCTTAGAAAACTTTCCCTAGCTTTATGCTTCCTTACTTGCCTGTCAGCTGTTCTCCATGCTAGAGATGCCATCCCAAAATACATACTAAAAGCAAAGCATCAAGGACAGCTTATTAGGCAAAGCTTAGGTGGCAATTTTAGGAATCTATAGGTATGCCATTGTGAATTTGACTTTTGCTTAGATTGGACATAAGTGCTTAAAGAGAGTTTTTACTGGCATTCTGGTTCTAGCTCGAGGAGAGTACAACGTAAGAGCTGCATGAACCTTCGTGGCACAGCAAATCAGCTCAGTTACAAGATTCTAAGCAGGATATGTACTTAGGTGGTTCTTATTTCTTTGTGTTTCATGTTATCTATAAACATGCATGGAAATGATATATATATATACTGATTCAGTTTCTTTCCCCCTCTTTGTACATTTGTAAGCCTTGAACAAAAAGCTCTTCTTCACAGGAATTTAAAGACTTAGCAATCATGTCAGCAGTTAGCATCGGGCCTCAGGATAATAAGCAAGGAAGCAGATAAGTTGGCAGAGCAAAGTAAGGAAATGATCCATTTTCAGTACTTATAAGGCCAAAGCCCTTTTCAAGAAGAAACAGAAATCAAATATGTATATGTAAACTTTTGTGCAAGGTGGTTATGCACAGTGTGTTCTGTGTTTCAGTTTCTGAAGACAGGATTGGCAGGTTCTAAATATATATGTTTGTGAAACCTTGAAATAAAAGTCAAATCACAAGAGGGTTTTTACTAGAGAACTTTACCTATGTGTGTTTCACAGGCTTGTTTTAAACTGCTTTGCACAACCTGACCTTAGGTGATTCCATAAATTTGGTTTCACATGCTTCTGCTGGCCAGGTGACCCCAAACAAGCAGTGTGCAAGAACTTGCCTTCTGCTCAGGCTTTGCACACTGGCGGTCTGGAGAAGAGCATCGTACAGGTTACAGATAAAAATTACTTGCAAAAAAGATGCTAAAAATGTCCCTTAGATTCTTTGTGTTTATCATGGAATCAGGGTTTGAAATTCGTGGGGGAGACGCCAGAATCTACTGAGTGGGATCCAAAGTTCAATGTTCCCAAAACCACCACAAAAACAAGTGCTTTTTTTTTTTTTTCTCTAGATAATTTTGGCTTTGTTAGGAGTATAATGGTGTTCATTATTCTTTTTTTTTGGATGAACACAATTTGATATTTTTATTTATCCAGCCGGCTGTGGTTTCCTGAACTTGGGCTGATTTAATAAAGCACAGGAATTTCTCTTTGTTTTGCAATATTTTCTGTCAAAAAGCCCTGATACCAGTGGGTTGATCTGCATAATTTTAGCAAAGGTAATTTAGACATTGGTAGTTTCTAAATATGCTGTTAAAAGCATATACAAGAATAAGCAGACAGGCTTTCATTTGCAAATTTCTGTGTCACTGGAAATATGTATCATTTTCTATAGGGGTTAAAAAGTGACATCTCCTTACCCACTCTGTGCATTTGCATTACTGGTAGCACTAGCTCTGGATGTCCCTTTTTTGCTCTCATTTCTCGTGCTGTGAAGGATTCCTCAGTTTTCTCAATTATAAAGACTAAGAGAATGGCTTTCCTGACTGGAACAAGAAGGTTGCACAAAGAATTAACATTTGAGGAACAGTATTTGCTGCGTCTTTGCTTTAGGAGTGCTAACTTGCGGTCCTGAGAAATGCAGAGGGTGGTTCTTGTTTATTCCAAGTTGTGTAAGTATAGATGGTCTGCAGTATTGCTCTATCTTCAGTGTCACTGCAAAGGCTAAGTCTGTGGCCCAAAGGTTATAATCAGAGAGAGGAAAGCAGATCCAACACTTGATTTATATTCACTGTTTCCCAACGGTTACCCTCTTTTGGCCAGAAACAATTTTCACATCTCTAGAAGGGGAGGGCTGTATCCCAACTACCGTGACCACTGGTTACTAAATAGCTTATTTTCACTTGCTTGTTCATTGCTAGAATCTCCATTCCAGCCATTGTAATGGGACAAATTATTTAATTATTGATGGCTGTACTGTGTCAGTTGCAAGAGTCCAGGGACTCTTGCAACTCTTCAGAGATCTTTAACATAGTAATCAGAGGTTGATGGTTGATGAGAAGAGATTGTGCACAGAGAAAGATTCATTGCTTCTGTTTTCTTTTTTTGCTGAAAACACGGATGGTTTTTCAGCAGAGTTATTTATTTTGTTCTCTGACCCTCTTGAATTTAAAGAAAATATGGGAATGAGAAAAATTGTAGTCCTAAGGAATGAGCTAAAAAGGCTCCTTGCAGAAAGGAACATTGAGGAATGTGAGCGCCCAGAGGATTAGTGCATTATGTTGAACCTTCAATGCTATCATCCTTGCTTAAACTCTCTTCCGATCTTAAATCCTCTAAATCAGTTATCAGTAAGATGCACCAAAGGAGGTCTCACATTAATTCATGTTATTCCTATTCATGATATCCTTTTAATTCTTATTCCAATCTTTTCTATTAGTTGGAAAGAAAATTTCAGAATACAATACTATGTGTGGAAATGTTTTCTGTCTTGTTCCATCTTTGAGTGAGTGTTTTCTTAAGTAATATTTTGTTTGATAAATAAGACTCATTTCTTCTTCATTTAAGAAAGCATATTTGCAAAAATAAGCTTATATTTTTAGCTGGGTGCCTAAAACTAGGCGCTGTCATTGAAAATGAAGTGGTCAAATTTTCAGAGATTTTTAGTTCTTCAGAATCCACATTAGTAAGGGTTGGTGCTTAGGGCTCTGAAAATGAGTACCTTATTTACATTTCTAAATACATACTTTGAACAGAAATATGTTTGATAACAAGCAGTGAAGTTTATTGTGATGAACTGCCTAAGTGTTCGTAGACAGGGATGTTGCTTGTGTATCTGCTTGCAGGGGAATGTTATAAAATGGCTTAAAGTGATTAGGCCTGTCAGTGCATGCAAAGACTTATGCCATGTCTTGAAATATCTACATAGCCTGGCAGTTCTTTTCTAAAAATGACAGTATAAATCTGGGTCTTGTATCACTGCTCATATAAGAGTTGATATATAATTCTGCGCCTTATGCCATGTTTGGCTGTTGTTCTTGGTCTCCGACAGTATCACTGGGGTTTCATGGTAAGGGCGAATTATCCTTCTACCTATAGCAGAAAAACCCTTGCCTAAGTCTTGAGGAATAAGCCACTGCCTTTGTATTGTGGAAATGCTATTTCAGACTTGCAGAATGAAACTGCCAGCAGTGTTGTAGCGGACAATGACACTCTAAACCTTCATGGAGTGACAGTGGTGCAGTGTTTGCCATCTCAGGCCAATAAGGTCAGATTAATTTGCCTGTTTGTAGGCTGCAATGGAAAATCAAGAGTGATAGCTAAATCTTGATGACTCTTCAGAAAATAATTCAAACATGAACTTTTTCCTAAGATATTCAACTATCCATGGGATATCATTTCATCAAGAGAAAGTAGGCTGTTAAAAATCTTAAATACAGAAATAATCCAACAAAATCAGGATATTTTAAACTTTCAGGTTCAGCTGCTTATCATGAGAAAGGTTGCTGTTAAATGTGGAAAAGAAGAAAATGGTATTAGGTCTAGGCATCAAGTTAGATAAACCTAATAAATATTGATCATTTCAATTTTAGTCTGAAGGAAATAAGATTATCTCAAATGTTATGGAAAATAGAATTGCTGGTTTCTTTGTATAAGCTGTGCTAATAGAGTGAATCTTTTAATGACATTTTCTGAGCAGATTGATAGAAAAGAGCCTTTCATTATTTTCCCTAATAGTAAGTCTTTGCTAGAGACTTGATTATTATTCCTTCATGAATTCTTACTGGGCCTTACTCCAGTACATAAGGGTTTAGCTCTTCCACAAACTTGCTCGTTTTCTTACTCTCATTACTGCAAGGCCAAGCTACCCTTCTCCTACTTAATTAAATTGTGTGAATAACTGCTATTTTTAAAAGATGGAAAGTATCAAAAGTTTTAAAATAATACCAGACTGCATGTACTAAGTTAGCTTCATGAGCACCAAGCCTTTATTCTGTGTATAAAGTTTGCCCTGGGAAAGGTTCATGGCAGCCTTTGAGCCCATGTCCTGCAAACCATAGTTGCTGCTGCATACTGTGCAGATCCACATTTCCAATAAACAGTGAGTCTTTCCTCTTCTTTTTTGTTTTTATGTAAGGGTTGGCTAGAGAATAAAAATGTGCAATTTGGAAGCATCTCGCTTTCTAGTAGCTTTTGTGTGGTTTTTCCCCACATCTGATTTAAAGCATCTTTTCAACTGCATGTTCTTCAAGCTTTTCTAGAATAAAAAGTTTTGGCATGCATTTCTACAGTTTAAGTTTCATCCTGATGTACGCAAGATACATTTAGCAATTCTTTTTTTATTTTCCTCATGTTCCTCCATAGTGATTTGAAGGAATCTTTGAATCTTTTCTACATCAGTGAAACAGAAATCAACTGAAAGTGCAGAGACTGCCTGGAATCCCAAATAAGAATTACAATATGGGCAGCTCAGCACTGCATCAATGTTTGTTACTGGCAGATTTGTATTAAATACATCAGAACCACGGCTCTTAGCTCCATTGTGCTATTTGCAGGACAGACACAGAGAAATAAAAAGCTATATGAAAACATTTCATTTTGTAGAAAATGGATCGAATCTCAAGTATCTCATATGTGAGTTTTTTGGTGGGGTGCTAAAGAAACCAGGTCATGTCTGGTCTGTACAGACTTTGCCAGTAATAATAAAAAATAGTCTAAACATTGAAATTCTGTTTTGTGTATGTGATTCTTTTCCAAGAGAAAAGAATGAGTTGCTCTCCCAATGGTACATGTAGATTTGGTTAAAAAGCAAAAGCAAAAGCTAAAATTTGCAAGTTTTTTTTGTGTATTTCTTATTCATGGAGAAGTAAAGGCCTTGGGGAGCGGGGGGGTGCAGAAACTACTGTGAGCAAAGCAAATAGGCATTGATGCTATAATTTGAGTCCTTTGTCACGTGTTAGTGACATTGGGTTGTTGGACATTGTCTTTTGAGTCTAGTGGACTGTAGTGTAAAGTACACTTGAAGGAAACATCTGAGAAACATGGTGTGAGCAAGGCAGGGCAAAGCCCATAAGAATATTTGGAGGAAACTCCTGCAGGGATGGACATGCTTCTGAATAGCACATGGTTTAAAGGGAGGTTGAGGAGGTGCGTTCTTTCCCAGCTGGCATGGTGGTTGAATTATTCATTTTTGTCCATGAGGGGAGTATAAAACTCTCTACTTTGATCTCACTTGCTTCCCATCTTTGTTCTACATTCAAGTATTGAACCTTTGCCATCACAGTCGTGCAAAAAAGGACATCTTGGCTTGCTGGGTTGTTTTTGATGTTTCTGGAGAATATTTCCCTTTCTCTCTCCTGTACACATCTGTGACATATCTCACTCCCTATGTATTACTGTGTTGCAAATGTTTTTAAATTATGTTTTCCTCAATACACAAATACAATCTCATTTCCTCATGAGACAATGTAATAGTATGCCCGAGGTTAGGAAAACCCCAAATAATCCTCAGTTGTGAGTGATAGCTTATATTTTGTATCTCTTCAAACTAAGCACTTGTAAATTATCGAGCACTTTAGATCTCAAGAAAATGAAATGCTACTTGGCAATTCCATTCAGTTACCAGTTTATAAGCTGGTCCTGCTTAATTAAAACTGTCAGGACCAGTGTTTGCAATGAGAAAATATCTGTGAAATATCAGTGTAAAGTATATTATACTGTATAAGAGAGGATAGACATTTCTCATTTACTTTCAAATATTGCAATGGTTACTTTATATCTGAAAATATGACTATTACAAGAATGCTAATATGCCTATTAAAAATAAAGGCATTTTTATTGCATATCTTTAATTATTATATTTTTTGCTTAATATCATGCTTCATATACAATTCCATCTGTGGTGTGTTAAAAGCAAGAAACAGATCAGTGTTAATATCCCAGTTATGTGATGAACTCTGATTTTTAAGATGATGCATGCAACTGATAGAAGAATATTGAAGGTATTCTGGAGTTTTATTTGCTTGCTTTTCATGCATCTTACTGTAACCTTCTTTGTTTTCAGGATGATCTGAAAGGAAAAAGTAACTGTGTTGACAGTTTTCAGCTCCATTTTGATTTGCTAAGGGGGAAGAAATGTGTTTGACAATAAAAATTTGGGATTATTCTTTGCCTGTTTTGAAATTCTGATTCTGTATGCCTGGGAGATTCAAATACTCAAAGAATACTTGAAATTAGCATAAGTACAAAACAAAACTTGAAGCTTCTATAGCCTGGGGGTAAAGAATCTAACAACTTGGTCACATGCAAACTATTCAATACACATATCTAAGAAATGTGTGAAAGAAACTAAGATGAACAGAAAATACTTGAAAGCATTCCGTATATGTGGAATATATAAGCTTCCCCCATGCCCCTAAACCTTCTGACATCTTGGGTAGATCTAATGTTTAAGGGTTTGTAACTTGATAAAATCTGGAACGTGTCTTTTGGAGAGAGGTTTTCTCAGGAAAAGGTGATGAAAAATCCAGAATACAGTCTTGTAGCAAGTGGTTCTGGAGAGGCTTTTAAGATGTATAGATGCCTTTCTTGAAATCAGTGGGTCAAGATAAAACTCATTGCAAGATTGAAGGTTTGAAGAGCTGAGATGTGGGCATAGTTGAAAAATTCCTTGCAGATCATTTTGACATATGATTTTTTTTAATGGAAAAAAAGGAGCTCCACAATGAGCAACTCTCAGTTCAGACCAAAAGACAACAATAAAAATTAATTTTGTAATATTCACTTTTTATCTGTAGCACAGGCTCTTCAGGCATCCTGTCACAGCTGCACAATCATCTTCTCCGACTGTTTTAAATCTTTCCAGGGTTGAATCTATCCCCATTTTCACAAATGCAGTCCTTAAGTGAGAGCATAATTAGTCATGTTCTTGCATATCAAAGATTTGATCCCACATGCAGAGAACATTGAGTTGACTTTAAAGGAGATTATTGACATGTTTAAAAATAGTGCATAGAAACAATTATACAAAATGTAACTTGGACCAAAAATACTCACAGAAAGGAGCTTCAAAGAAAGTGCTTCTTTTCAATGCTTGGCATAGCTATGTATTAGAGAGTCTTTAGAATTTTTAGATGTCAAGCTTTGTTGCACCAAGAAAAATGAGATGATGTTCATGTCCTTCATAGATGGATGAGAAGATTGTAGCACTGCATATAGAGCATTGTTTGGCTGTGCTATAAAAGACTTTGACTGTCTTGAAAAATAGTCATTGACATTTCATTGTCTGATGATCTATGCACTGAATACAAATCTCTTAGTCTCTTCACGGACTTGCAGTCTTAATAGAGGTCATACATATGCTGTAGTTGACTGTATTAAAGCAGTCAATAATGGGGGATAAATAAGAAGAGGTGCTTTTAGAATCTTTAATAGTTCCGTTGCCCCTGATGGTAAAAACACTTAAAAATAGTCTTGCCTACCCTGAAATATACTCAAAAACCTTTCCCTTTTATTCCCATCCATTTTCAGTACAAGTTAGTGGTCTCCACCTTGTAAAATTAAGATGATGGATCCTAAGGATGTTTGCCTTTTTTTTTTTTTCCTGCCCACTTTTCTAAGGGAGTGGAGGGCTAAGAGCATAGTCAGCAGATTGGATAAGTTTCATAAAACACAGGGAAAAAGGTGATTATAGTAACATTTTCCCAGTAATGAATTCTGGACTTGATAGCATAAACATCCTTGTTTGTATTATATGTATACGTAATGTGTTATATGTATACATAAAATGTATACAAATACATCTGTACACATTTGTGTATATGTTTTTTTAATGGTGCTGGATGTCTGCAATTTCTATGAATTCAGTCAGGGTAGTGCTCCACACCTTCAAATACCACGCTTGCCATACAAAATGTGGCCTCGTTTCAGTTCCAAAGTCAGTTTTGGCCATATATTTATCATATCTAATGGGGAAAAAAATGCATTTCCTGTTTACAAAGAAGAATATTCTTAAAGGTGTTCTTTTCTTTGTCATTTTTCTGCTAATTGTTTTTTAATGAGCCTTTAGAATGAAAAGTAAATCTTTATCCTGCTGCTTATGGTATGGCTGTCTTTCTTGCTTTTGTGCACTTACGGTGCAACAGTGCTGTACAGTTTGTGAATTGCCGGGGCTCTGATGTGAGCTATATATATGCTCACACTTTTTATGTTTAAAAAGTAGTATGGCAAGCTGGGTTGCCTCGAAGACTGGTTGACTTCAGCTGGAGTCCAGAACATTTAATCCCAGGTTGTTTTCCCAGCTGTGCTGCTGCTGTTTATACAACAAGCAAAAGATGAAAAATGTACAGGACACCAAGTTATACTAAGAATTTCCAGCAAAATATTTAAAATTTTCTGAAATGTGCTCAATCCCACATTGTCATTTTGAGTTGAATTTTTGAAAACTATATAGGCATTTTTAATACTTTTAGAAACTTAATTCTGATGGAAACAGATTTCAGAGAGACTGGGAATTCAATAAGTCATTCAATAAGCATGTACTTTTTATCTAAGCTGTATTTCAGACTTTAAAAAAACATTCAAGTTATATTTTGGTATCTTGTTTTTTATTTCTCCTGCCATTTTCACCCTTTCTAATAGAAAAGTTTTAAAATCCAGTTATGTGGTGCCTGAGCTAACACCTTTGGCTTGGCTGTTAGAACACTGCATTTCAAAGCAGTTGTTGAAGAATAAAAATTTAGGAGACATTTTTAAATTATTGTTTAGTGTTTCCTGTAATTTATTACAAATTAAGTATAATTATTTCCATGCAGGATTCATTCAAAAGGGAGATTAAATCTTATCTGATTATTGGGAGGGAATAGATACTGCTGGGCTGAGATAAGTAAGGAAACTTGTAATTCGTTTTTCCAATTTTGAAATTTTATTTATACCCCATTGAATCTGATTATTTTTAGTTGAAGTTGCCCTTGTTAAACCAGGTCCTCTCCCTGCAGAACTGTGAAGATATCAACCCAGGGAAGTGCTGCTCTGTTATAAAGCTTGCTGAAGAGCGTGCCCGTGCTGCGCTCCGCACTGTGTTGTGCCTGGTCTTTGGGAAATGGGTGGAAAAGAGGAAACGGCTGTAACCTATGAATTACCTAGACACAGAACACACCGTTGAATCTCTGAGACACGCACCTGTGCGGTGGGATGGGATTCTGCTTAGCGGAGCTTACTTAGAGGCTTGAGGGAGGCTCTCTTCAGCTGTGTGGTTGTGTCTGATTTTTTTTTGGAGGGGAAAAGAGTTACCAGTCATGAAGGAAGCATTTCCCTTTCCAAGGTGGAATTTTTGTTAACTGCTGGTATTTAAGTACCCAAAGAAGAGTGTGGGCGAGGGCTGGGTGGGAGCTGTGGGCTGTGGGAGCAGGGCCAGTTTGGGGGCAGATGCGGGTGCTGCTGGGGCTGGTGGGACCCCCCGAGAGCTGAAGGTGTTGGGCACAAGGGGATGGTTTGCACTCCAGAAAGCAGTTTGCTTCTCTACAGTTTCTCTGGGACAAAGTTACAATGCCTCCTCTAACACTGCTTAAGTAATAAAGTATACGGAAGTATTGGACAAACCTGTATTTTTTCATGAATTTCCATGTGTTTGCTTTAAAAAGAAAAAAGTTACTGCTTTCTGTGGAGGTCCCCAAGAGAAGAAAAACACAAATTCCAAAGCCTTTTACCCAAGAAAAACTCCAAACTCAAGAAAAGTGATAGTTCCTTTGAAATTTACCTTCCTAGACACGGAATTTGGCATGGGCAATCTCATAGCCATGATATTCAAGGGACTTGTACACATAAACTTGTAAACAAGGAGCTTGAAAAGGTATAACATTGACTTTATTGTATGTAAAAATGCAGCAAAGCTATGTGGAGTTTCAGGCGGTGTATTAGTCTCCAGAAGAGCATGGATAGGGCTCCATTTATAATTTCAAGACTGATTTAGAGATGAGGAAGAGCTGAGTTTGTGTGTGTTCAAATTCGTAGAGCTTTTGTTATTTCAATTCATCCAACTCTGCTAGTGATCCTATAGATGAGCCAATTCAGTTAGTTTGGGCTATCCCAATTCCTTCTTATTTCATACAGCTGATTCAAGCTTTAAAAATAAGTGTTTCATGAGGTCCAAGTTTGGCAGGTATTCCTAAGTGATGTTTGTTGAAGTAATATTGCTGTTACCTTAGTTCTTGAGAGCTAAAGAAAATTGAATCACACAATTTTGCATGGGAAGTGCATAGATAGGCTTGCCAGCTTGGAAAAGATGCCTAGAAAAGAACAAGGGCAGCAAGTCAGTTTAATTTCTGACCTGTAGTAGTAGTTCCATCACTCAGTACAGCCAAAGCACTGTATAAATGGTTCTGTATTGCTCTGTTGTTTATCTTTGTTCATCATTTCCACCTGGATTTTATTGTATCTTGCCTTTAAGCCACTAGATTATGAGCATTTTGTGTCAGGGAATATATCTCATTATTATGCTTGTACTGTATCAAGGACACTCGCTCTGATTAGAATTAGAGAATTGTCATCATTCATTTTAAATGTCTTTATTAGTGCTACTGATAACAGGAATAGGAAGGCTTAAACATACAAAATATTTGTATTTGCCATCTACAGTGGAGCTTAGGGGGCCTACTTTTTTCTACACTGTATCTTTTATGAGACTCTGGATATTACTGTGAAGTGTTATGAGGAAGTCACTTCAGAGATTTATCAGATCCTTTCTCTCTGCAACATCATCTTTGGGTTACTGTAATACAACATCTCACACTAGATTGGCTGGATGGAATCTGAATATTACAGTGCTCATCTCGTGTATTGTAAGAAAACAGCTAACTTTTTCCTGTGTTCAGCAAAAACACAATTTAGGATTAAAAAGAGTGAAGTTTTGAGAAGCCTTTAGGAGTGGCTGGAAATGCAATTCTCCATTCTAATTAGGAAATCATATGTGATTATTTTTAAAAGATTGAATTTATTTAGTGGTCATCATGAATTAGGTGGCAGATGAACGACATGCCGCTGTCTTGAGCAGCATGCAGCTCTAAATCTGTTTGTTCCGTTTACAAAATCCTCACGGGAGCTGTTCACAAACCGTGTCTCCCTCGGCGGCAGGAACGCAGCCTCCTGGGCAGGCAGCCGGGGGGCTCCCTGGGTGCGCCCCGGGGCCGCAGCCCTGGCGCGGCTGAGGTGAGGAGCCCGGCAGAGCGGACAGGTACCTCGCGACGCCAGCAGCAGCGCGCTGCGGTCACAGCTCTGCTCTTACTCCGTACACTTCTGCTCCCTACACAGCTCTGCCCTTACACCGCAGCGCCCCGGGCCAGAATGAAACCGCCGCGGAGGGCGGCAGCAGCCCCGGCTCCCGCGGGATGGCGGCTCCCCCGCGGCGGCCGCGGCCCGGGCCGCCCGCGCCGCTCCTGCCGCCGAGGGCGGTAGCGGGGCTGGACCCCGGCTTGCCGCGGGGAGGAGGGGATCTGAAACTGCCCTTTTAAAACCCACGCGCTGATGTCGCCTCGTTGATTTTGTTCTTTCTCAAAGGGTAGTAGCGATTTGCTGCCTGTTGACTGTGTGCAAATGTGTCGCAGCTTTCGTCTTAATGGCAGTGATAGCCGTAATTTTAAGTGTGCGTTAGTATTTAATTTATTAAATCCAGTGAAAGCCAGGAGGCACTGGAAAAGATGGGTGATGTGCTTGTCACAGCTAATCAGTGAAACCAAGGCACCAGGGAATCCTTTTGCCCGTAAGAGTAGAATCCAATCATTATTGTAGCAGTGGGGATGGTAAAAAGTAGTCTGGGTGTCTTGCACTCATTTTTTGCAATATGTTGATAATAAATTTGGAATGAAAGACTTTGAATACCGAAGCATCTGTATACGGTTATATATAACTGTATATATTTCCATTTTAACTTATAATACTTTAATGTAGATTTCTGTTTTACTATGGATTTTTACAGCCCCCTCCCCCTGCTTTTTTGCACAGAATTTCTCTTGGTACAGGTACAAAATGGCAGACCACCAAAGCAAAGGTGCAATTTTAATGCTCACAGATGTAAAACCTGATGCAGTCCAACAAATAGAGCTTCTGAAGTAGAAAGTTTCAATTTTGAGCTTTTCCAAGTCACTTTAAAGCTGATGAAACTGTTCTTAATTACAGCCTTGAGAATAATGTGTGCTTGGGCTTTCAAAACCTGACACTGAAATAATAAGGTGGGACAGAGTTTGTGATGAAACAGTGATGTGTATTTCAAAAATCAGTGACACAGTGCATCTTACCTTGATTCTTTGTTGATCCACTGAGTCAAATAGTTATAGAATAACCAAGGAAGCACTTAGTGTGTTTGCAAGTCGTTTGAAGGAAGGCAAGATGGAATAAAAAATGTGCATTGTTTTCAAGTAAGCACAGTAAGTAGTGGCCATCTAGGTAAAATGTACTTTGAGTTTTTGGGTTTGTGCCAGTGCTTAGAACTAACTTCCCAGAGGTGTTTCGTAGTTCTGATACAAATATTTTAACAATTCATTGTAAACAGTGTCACTATTGGTGACACATTTCCAACTAGAGAGGTACAAAGGATGTGAATGCCAGGTGGAATTGTAATTCAGATAGAAAATACTGATAATATGAAAGCAGAAATCTGACTGCCTGCAAATAAGAAGAAAAATAAAATGCTAAGATCCATCTCTTCTCATCATCCATATGCAAAAGTTGTGCAGAAGCTGGCCTTTATTCTATGGCTTTTTTTCTTTCTTTCTTTTTTTAATCAAACACAGGCATCACAAGAAACATGAAAAAATGCTTGAGTGTTTTCTGGCAATTTGAATTCAGTTAATATTCTCTGGAGAACTTCTAAATAGAGAAAAAAACTTTCTGCTTTAAGCAGCTATGCTGCCTGTTCCAGGGACGATACCATCTTGCAGAGTTGCTGTATCCTATTTCATGTGTGTTTGTGGTGTCTTTTTCTCTCTTCAGATACTTGATACTTATACCTTTCATTCTAGCATTTTTCTCTCCAGACCTTAAGTTACTCAAGTTACTGTTGTACTTACTTAAGTTACTGTTGACTCAACAATCTAATTTTCTTTGTTTTTTTTTTTCCATCTTTAGCTTTATACTGTGATGGCATAGTCATTTTTTTTTGCCCAGAAATAACATTTTTGAAGATCAGGACACAACAGTTTGAAATAGAAAAATTGTAGAGAGGAAATATCAGAATAAATTTTGTGAAAGACCATGAAAATGCTTAAAAGCATGCTCAATGAGCAACTGCAAGCTGGAAGGTAATTACACCATGTCCTCTATATCCTGTGATCTTAGTAGAAAATAAGTGACCAAGCTATGCCATTAAATACATCAGTAAATTAAAAAGATTTTTTGTGTGTGTATATGATGTAAAGACATAAATATCTCCCTCTTTTACATATTTCCAAAGGTAAAGCCACTGTCTGCTGAAAGAGTTCCCTAAGTGCCTGACTTCAGACATCCCTCTAACTGGCCATACATACATTTCTCCAGCATCATATACCTTTTTTTTCTGATGTGTTTGCTTACTGCAGTTTATTCCTGATGCAAGGCAATATTTTGTATCTCAGAAAGATATAGTGAAAGAAGGAAAAGATATACTTTGATGGTAGTCTGAAGGAAGCAGAATGCAATTCAGTGAGGATGAGCATCTTGGAAGAAATAATTTGTGACTACTTCTACATTTTGTCTGGTTCCAAAACCAGCACTGCAATTGTAGTGATTTCCAGTGGAACAAAATGTGCACTCAGCAAAACCCTGAAGTACTCAAAAGTTGGGCCAAATTCTTACCAGTCATAAGTATTTTGATTTTAGCTATGAACTTCTCAAAGAGTGACTCCTGAGTTTTCTCTGTAGATGTACATGTGAATATATACATTCAACAGCAGCTGTCCAATACCTTTTACCCGGTGCTAAAAGAAGGCCAAAAAAGAAAAGATATGGTATGGAACTTAATAGAAGGTTCAATTTTAGGATATCTTTTCTTGAAAGATTGATTAATAAAGATTCTGGTCATGAATGCAAAGTTTCTTTCACTACTTAGAGAGCTCTTGATATTGCCATGCTGCAGATTGCATTTGAACTCAATATCACTTCATGTGAACAGTTTTGGGTACACAGTAAAGCAATTGGGTTTCTTTTTGTAATAACTTCACCAGAATGTAAAATATTTGCCTAATTTTATACCAGAAGATAAAAGAACGTGTCTGAAGAAACGCAAGTGCTCGAATGATCAAAGATGGAGGAACCTATGATTTTGGTATCTCAAAATTTATTGTCCTTTAATTGTTATATATCATAGTATTAATGAATGACAAGTGAATAGATTCTGTTTTAACAGACTTTTCCGATTTCAGAGACTGATAATTACAGTATCACAACTTCAGTATCTATAAAGACTATTTTTATTGACTCTCTAAGGAACTGACTTGTCTGAAATTTAGAATTACCAGAAAAATCTATATGATTTTTAGTATAAAATGGGTATGGAAGATTTAATGCCTACAGTTTTAGCAAAATCAGAGTTTTACATCATTTCCTAGGTTTTGTATCTTTGGTGTGATTCTGCTTTAAAAATATACATTTATCCATGTTGTTCTGCTCATCACTTTGTGTGGGCAGGAGATATCCTCATGGAAAAGAATTCTCACGTCATTGAAGAAATGTTAGAGTTTGAATGTTTTGTCACATCCCAGTGGAGTTCTTGGAAAAAGGAAACATTGTCCCTGTGGTTTCATCAGCTAATCTTTCTGTTTCATAAATTAGCTCTTTAGAGATTTGTACTTATAAAGACAACTCTCCATGATTTAATTTTACACTCATGCTGTTACAAGTAGTGTAGAGAAGCTGCATCTAATTTTCACTTTTATGGAAAAAACATCAGCCCTAATGCCACACAATATCTCCTGTTTTCATCAGTGGGGTGAGTCTTACTGAAGTTTTATGATTTGAGTGTTCCTTTTTACATAATTTTACCCGTCTTCAGAGACCACTTGACTTTCTGGTTGTTTCACATGAAACAGCTTGTTTTCGATCTAGAGACAGACTGTAGATTCCTGCTAGGTTACACATAGTTTGGATCAGCCAGGGAGGGACCTTCTGGTAGAGTCTGTATTTTGGGCCGCGAGTCCTGGTTTTAATCTCTGCCAGGATTACAGGGAAAGGCAGTGAGGCTGGTTGCAGCAGGCGCCCGTGGGGTTGGATTCAGCAGCAGCAGCAGCAGCAGCTGTGCCGGCCAGGCAGGATTGTAGCTCTTCTGTTTGGTGGTTACGACAGCCCCACTTTTGTAAGAAGGGCAGGAAGCATCCACAAGCTAAAAGGGAGCCCTTTTTGCTCTGATACGTTAACACCCCTCCTGTTGGTGATGTTATTTAGGCTAGAACTAGACTGGGCTTTAATAAAAGTAATTGTATTTGTTCAGAAATGTCATATGTTCATTTTCAGAAATGAACATAGTGCAGAATACTGAATGGAGGGAATAGTCAGGCTTAAATTAAAGTGTTTAGCCAGCCACAAGCAGCCTTGTATTTACCTCCAGCTGAACTTCATGTTCACAAATACTGAAGAGCCTATACTCAATACGATGTCATTCATTTGCTATGCCTGGAAAAGATTTCAGTTGCCTCTCTCTGAGGAATATGGTTGATGCCCGAGCACAGAATTGAATATCACATCAGACAGAGTCTCTAGTGCTTCAGGAAATTAAGTGCATGTATTTTTTTGCAAGTTGTGGATTTAGTTATACATGCAGTGCTATGACATTAGTGAACCTTTATAAAACTTGCTAAGATTGGCAGACTGTTAAATATGCAGAAGATGGTTGCTTTCCGTAAGGAAACGCAAAAGACATTTAAAAGTGTTTAATTTACTTTGAGTTGAAAAAAGGTAAAAATGTAGAGTTGGCCTACTAAGCAAAGGATATAGAGTGTGTCTGTTCTGACTTTTTTTTTTTTCCCAAATAGCAGTTCTTATAGTGTATCAATTTATATAAGAAACACAATTAAACAGTAAGATAGAATGGTGTAGGTTTCATTAACAGTAGTTCTCTTTATGTCCAGAATCAGCTTTATTTCTGTGGTTATAGGGTAATAGTCCAACAAGACTACACACAGAAAATGAAAACAATTCAGGTATGTCAAATATCTTGCATGGGAACAGAGTATAATTCCAGCTGGACTTGTTGATTTGGTAGTTCATTATTTTAGTTGTAAAAGTAAAAAAGAAAAAAAAAAGAAATCAAATGATTTAATTAAAAAATCTCTACAATTTCTTTTCTGAGGATGACAAAAGAGAACAGATCAGGACAGACAAATATGAGAGAATGAATAAGAAAACAGGAAAGGAAATTATGCTAAAATTAATCATTCTATTCTATATTTGTTCTATGGCTGCTTACTAATGATAACTATAATCTGCTGCTTTATACACAGTAATAATGCTATACACATCCGTTGTCCTGTGCTGATTTACAAAGGAATATTTGCAGAATGAGCTAACAAAGGAAATGTTAAATTAAAAAGCAGTTCTTACAATGCAAGTCAACTAAAATGATGGCAAGTGGATCTTTAAAGCAATACTGCACTAAATAATGGCACAACGGAAGAGCTGATCTGTATGTGAGGAGCATTTTATCAGTAATGTACAGTAAGAGTACAATATCTCTTTCCCCGAAATAAGTTCAGTGCAGAAGGTATTAATGTGATTCCTATTGCTTTTTCATCTCAGGCTGTTGTTTTCTTTCAGCTGGTGTTTCTGAAGGAGCTGTCAAGAAACAGGCAGTATGATCCACTGATTGCTGCATCCTATATGAGAATTCCTTGCTTTTGCAGCAGTGTGTTCAAAGGTTCTTGAGGCTGGGTCTGATTTTACTCAGCGTGGCAATGTGGACTGACATCTGCCCAAGAATGTTGTACCAGCCATCCATCTCATTTTAAAAAGAACAAGGGCAAAAATCTGGCTTCAAAATGAACGTTTTCCTGTGTTTGCATGTCCTAGTTCAGGTGCCCTGCCAGCCTTGGGACCGGCTGTCACACGCGAGGGCTTGCAGCATGCAGGGGAAATAAACAACTCAGGGAAAATGTTACTGATGCCAATAATTAATAACCCTTTCAAAGCCATGCTGGTGACTGCTAGGTCACTGTTTCAAAGAAATGAAAAAATAACTTTCTAACTGAGGGAACTGAAGACTAGGGAATAGTAGGAGTTTTGGGAACCCAACTGCTAAGAGCAACCCAGATCTCCTTGCACTTGCTTGCCCTGTAAGATTTCCCATCTTATTCTTTGCAGAAAGGTTTCCTATGATAGCTATGTTCTACCGCTGAGAAGCCCTCTGCTATGCCAAGCTTCTCAAACAGCAGCTTTTTCCAGCTGAGCTCTGTGGGATCTGGATCAAAGGTTTCAGGAGGGATCAATTCACTGCAGAGAAGGAGCTGTGACTTCCAGGAAGAGGGAGGACCTGCCTCGCCTGAGCCTTGTGGTCTGACTTTCCAAGTGACAAAGAAGTGCCACTGGGGAACTATTGCAGCACAGATTTCTCCCACAGCCTTCTCTGTCAGGCTTGGCACCAAAACGAAGCCAAGTTCTAAAGCAGAATCCTTAACATTATCATGCAGAATGTTGTTTTTCTATCAGTATCAGTGTCAGCAGTTTCTTTTAAAGTATTTTCAGATTTTTTTTAATTAAAAAAAAATTAGGAAGAAGTCATGAAAGAGAAACATTTCTGTCTGATTAATGAAAAAGCTTTTTAAAAAAATAAATCATTTGGAATAGGCAGGATTATTTTACAGCTTTGTACATAATTATATCTGTTTACTGGATACATATATTGGTAAAAAAGTGATTACAGACATGGATGAGAAGATGCAACTGACCCAATTATTTATCCATCTAGTTTAATCTAGTGAAATGTTTAATAAAAATTTCTAGCAAATTTCTGTTATATAAAATTGAAAGAGGATCTTAAGTGTAGCTGAACTGTCAGCCTAAAAGTTTGTTCTAGAGAAGTGAAGGGGATGAAACCTTTTCCTAGTTTTGTTTTTCTTTGCTGCATATCTTATGCTGGCTGATTAGAAGTCAGCTTTAATTGATTTGAAGTATGACACTTCGTGCTTTTTTTGAGCATAGAAGTTTAGCCAGTTTGCACAACATTATTGCTTCACTAGAAATAAATTTTACCCACATATGACTACTACTTGACTGTAGGATAGGCTGGAGTAATCCAGATGAATATGTCTCCAGAAGATCATATCATCCTCCAGGGGTTCAACTAACACAAAATCTAGTCCACCCATCAAAAAAAAGCAAAATATTGTACGAGAATTTCAGCAGCCTTATATACAAAAAACTTGCAAAGATACACACAAGAATCCCATCTTGTTACCTGTGAAGTTAAAACATACACACTCAAAACCAGCATTTTAAGCCTGGCCTAAAAGTAAATCTGCAATCATGCAACTAAGCAAGCAAGGTGGGAAAAGTAAAGAAGAAAAGTCAATTTGTGATACCAAGCTGATTAGAGGGAAACTGTGATAGAGAAATAAGAGATTTGCAGTTTCAGTGAAGAAGTGAAATGGAAAGTCTACTCCAATTTCATGGGATGCCTTACAGATCATTCTGCTAAATCCTGTCACTTGAGGAAAAAGTCACGCTGTTTCTTGCACAGGTCACAGTTATTATTTCCACTGTCTTAAGCTCTCCAGAGGCAGACTGCAGCTGTAGTTGCTGTGTGCTTTCACACAGATTTCTAACTTGGTGAACTAGATTCCAGCTGACAAAAGCCATAAGCTTTGCTGATACTCATGTATAAGCAGGTATACTCAGAATAGCATCTCTTCCAGCATTGGCCCTGACATTTTTTAATGATCATAGCTATTTTGCATTTGCACATCCATGTATGCTTCCTTACTTTTCAGCTAGAAATTATTTTATTTTTTTTACTGTAGTTCCATTTTTAAGCTTCCAATGATTCTCATACTTAATTTTACAATAAATTTGAATTTGTCTGTTTTGCTTTTACCATTTCCAGAATACTTTAATATTAATATTTTCTGAGAAGAAATAATATTTTTTCTCTCTTTGTCTTGCCTTCTTCACAAGAAGTAAAGGAAATATCATTAGATTAATTAAAGTTAGTTGTAAATCAACAAGACTTCTGATTTTGAAGGGTTGTAAACACTAAAAAACATTTCATAAAAAAAAATTCAAGTTGTAGCTTTTTGGGGGAAATTGCTAGTAAATTTCCTAAAATAATGTCAAGCAAATATCACTAAAATAACAAGCAAAAATCTCTCCAAAGTGATATGATGAAATGCAGATTTATAATTCATTCTTCCATGAAAATGACAGGGAACTGTGGCAGTACCGTTTCAGAGACAATATCTCATGGGGAGACATTTAGTATGCCATTAGGACAGAGAGGAAGGGACTGGCATGGTCTCATGTGCCTTTGCAGTCGCCCCCCTCCTGTGGAATTGCTAGAATAAATGGATGGAAGTCACTTTTGGGGGTGGAATTAGTCCTTAAGTAGAAATGTGACAAAGCTTGTGTATGTTTCAAGTTTCATGAAATGCCTTAAAATATAATTTACCTGGAAGACTGTCTTTGCCTCAGAATGAATAATATAATATAATATTCACTCTGTTCGATCTCAGGGTGCTATAGATTAGTGTTATTGTCTCCATCCTCAAGTGCTGGCTTATTATCTTACCCCACGCTATTCTTCCTCCGACATGTCCCGTGGTTATCCTGCGTGGCCTACCAGCTGTTGGACCAGCGAGATTTGAGATACCATCTCTTGTAGTTAAAAAGCACAGCCAATTCCCTCTATAATTAATTCTGTTCTTTGATTTCCTCTCTTTTTTTGTGTAATATATGACACTGCGGCTCCAAAGGATACCAGTGAAAATTTAATATAGATTTGGGTTCAGATATTGCTACACAGAGCTATCACTTAATGCAACACTGGTGAAGAAAACCTGGTTGCTTGTTTAATTTGGTCTGTTTTCTTCCTCAGGTTACATATGTGGAAGGTACAGGTGAGAATTTAAATGACGGCTTCATTCAAAGTGTGTAGGAAAGTTCTACACACAGTGGTGTGGATGATGCTTCATTGCAGAGTCTCTTGAGGGTGCCAAAGCCTGAGCATTCGCTGTGCCTGAGGCCTGGTAACAGGGAGTGAGGGAGTGAGTGAATCATTCTTTTTTGATGCCACCACTTCGCTCCTTGACTACAGCAAGTGCTTGTTGAGCTGCTGCTTGTTGGGCGGCTGCTTCTGGCTGCAAGCACCAGAACAGCTGTGAATGGGGTAATATCACCCTCACCACCTCCCAATGGGGATTGTGGTGCATCTCTTTTCCATCTTGAATGGGCCCGTTCAGCTGTTCTGTTGTTGCTGGGGGAGGTCACATTCCTGGACTTCCTTTTTTAACAGGCATGTTGTTTTCTTCCTAATCCCAGGGGCTGTGTTGGTGTCACTCCATAAGCATAGAGTATTCTGATGGCTTTCAATGTCTTTAGCTTTGGCAAAGCTCTTTGTAATTGCAGGACTGATTGCTATGGGCTGCTCGAGGCTTCTGGTGGTCTTACATGAGGGAATAAAACATTGTTTAGAAAACATTGTGTGAAAACTTTCAAAATCCTTTTATATTAAACTTTTAAATATTAATTTTACAGACTATAAATCCACTTAGAGAAAAGACAGAGTTTTAAAAGGCTTCAGTATTAAATCTACAACATAAATTATGAGGGTTTAGCTATTGTATGTGACTCAGCAGTTAAGCTGAGTCTGAAATATATTCCCCCAATCCTCAATGTTGTACTGTGCATCACTTCTTACTGCATTTGGTATAACCGAAATTGTTGGTGATCTGCAGTTGAAGAGTTTGTCTCTTCCCATGTGTTTGTGAAACGGAGCCATAGGGCTCTGCCATTCAGTGCAACTCTTACTTTAAAGCACCCCTGTATATCTGTGGTCCTGTGAGCACGTGGATAGAGCAAAAAGTTCAGAATGATCAAATTGCTCAAATCTTTCAAATGATTAAAAACAGCTTAAATCTTTGACAAACTCACAGTTTGAAGACTGTTACAGCTGGATAAAAACAAGATACAGCCTTGCTTTACCTCACCTTTCCTTGTTCTTGTTACAGGTTACAATTCAGCTGCTTTTGGACAGATTTTGGTTGCAGCAATTCCCTGTTTCCATTGCGGCTACACAGGCACAGGGAAGCAATTGAAAGCAGCTTTCAGTTTAGTTCTTTTTTCCAGTTATTCTGATTTATAAGACCTGTGTCACGCAAGTTAAATTTGCAAACCTTTGTCTATGTACAGCTCTTTATTCTATCTCCAGCAATGCCCACAAGTGCAAGTCTAGGGAAAAGGAGAATATATTTTGTTTCCCCCATGGCACGCTCCCAACTTCAAACCATTTTATGCTCAGGAGATTTTCTCTGCCCATTGTATTTACCTAGGAAAAATTTAATCACAGTGGCTCTCTCTTATAAGTGCTTCCTCAAGTATTCCTTGTTTTTCTTTGAAATTTGTGCCTCCACAGCATCCTTTGGCAAGGGATCCCTGTTGTGTGAGCGATCCTCTTTTTTTGTTGAAAAAGCACCTTCATTTGATGGTTTCTTGGTCTGTGCTTGAAAGTGACCAGACAGACCCTGCCCAATGCCTCTAGGGCACCCGAGGTCTTATCAATCTCGAAAGCCTCAATCATTTCATTCCAGATTGCTCTTTTTCCCAGATTGTCTGAAATCCGTATACTCAATCATACTTGTTCTGAAAGCTGTTCCGTAGTGTGGATTATCGCTGCTGCCTGCAGTTGTAACTTTTCCATGGATAGATGTATCTCTTTTGGAGTCAGGGAATTAGAACTGCTCACAAAATTCAAGCTATTGTATTCAAATAATCTTTTATATTGCTACATTTCATGTTTTGGTCTCTAATCCTATCCTAAAGTTTCCTAATGAATGAGTTCTTGACTGCTGCTTAACTTGGAGCTGTTGTTTTTGAGGAACAGTCTGTTCTAACTGCAAGGCCTCACAACTGAGTGTTAATAACCCTCTCAGAGCCCCTACTTTCCCTGCACTCAAATTCTGCATTTATGTGCATTGAATTCCATCAGTTTCCTGTTTACTACTGCTCACAACTCCTCTCACTCTTTTATCTTTGCTAAGGTTGTTAATCTGTGGGTTAAAGTAGCTGTACATTGGGGGTTTAGGTAGAATTTTGTCTCACTTGTTGCTGTGGAGGTGGTCACCCATAACAGGCATCTTGATTTGAGGGGTGCAGCTTGCATGTAACGTTGTCCCATTGAAATGCTCAAATGCTGAGGGAACTTGCTTGCTGCAGTGACACTCTGTGTTAAATGGTGGTTGCTGAGATTTCTTAAAGGATTGATTTTCATATTCTCTCTTGGACACTTCTTGTCTTGCTGACTTAATGGAAGCTTCTTATGAACCTGCCTCAGTACCCACTATTCTGGAGACACCAAATCTCCCTTTCACTTCCTTCTACCTCAGTTCTTTTTTGTGTATTATGGGAACAATAATAAGTGTCTTTATTCTTGTGTCCCATACCTGCCTGAGTTAAGGGTAGAAACTATGAGATGTATTCAGTTAAAGTGAATAATAACAGCTATTGCTCTTTGATAGAGCTCTACGGCAGAATTGAAAAAATGACTATGTAATCTTATTAGTAAACAGTGAAACATTTTTTTTCTTTACCTAGACATCTACTGGCATAACATTTAAAATGTCGTATTAAATATACATTTCCTTAGCCCTGTGGCAGCTGTAAAACATCACATACTGAATAAGAATGTTGGTCTTTCATTTTTAATCTTTTCATTTTAAGTGATATTCCAATATATGTTTTTAAACTTTAAATTTTACAGACTCAGAAGTTAGTCATCAAAATCTTTCTCCACATTTTTTGGTTCAGTCCTATAGTAATACTCCATATCAGTTAGGGCAGTAGAAGGTAGCTATAAGTTAAAGAAAAAAGAATATGACTGTAAGTCTTTCTGTATTTTTCTTTTAAAAAATGTTACTTTTTTTTTAAACATGATTCCAGTGGAATTCTTTGTTTTCATTTATTTTTAATGCATTTATTTTTAATTGTGGTCCTGCGGAGTAATGTCTTTCACCATGAAGACAGGTCAAGCAGGTCCTAAATTGTGCTGTTTCTTGGTGAAAACAGAATTGTTTGTCTGGGTTTATTATACAATGCTGCAGAAATCAGCTAATTCTGGCACTAGAAAACTGCCGGCCATGTGGATGGGCCTTGTGTGTAATGTACTGGCTGGTGTGGGCATGTGTTTTTTATGTGTTTTGGTGGATATATGCAGAAATAACTCTTGTAGGAAGCCTGCAGAGAAGTGAAGGTGTTACTTATGAATCAGGAATAGAACAGACAATTCTGCAACGTGATGATATGGTTTTGTTTATAGCACTGCAGAGTATACATGGTTCTCAATATAAAAATAGCCAATAGAAAACACTACTGAACTAAACCGAGATGTTATTGCTCAGTTAAGTTGTATGGTAGCTTAATGTAATGTTTTAGAATATGTGCTGGGTTCGGAGTCAGTAAAGCTGATGAATCGCTATGGTTTCATTAGGCTGAAATTTAGTAAGTTAATACACCACACAGGTCAGTTTTTATACTTGCATTACTGCAGCTTTTCTGGTTCTGTTTGATCAAGGCTTCAGTTCAAATGAGAGAAAATTAAAAGCTGCAGTTTTTCTAGAGAAAACAAAGGCGAAATAGCAGTTCAAGAAGCAACAGTGAATTCTGGTTGCTGGTTTAAGAGCAAGAGCTGAGTACACAGTGGAACTGAGTTTGACAGCTGCTGTAGACCATATAAATTAACAGGGCCATGACGCAGAACAGATTACAATTTAATATTCTCTCTCTTTCTCTTGTAGTCGGCTACACCTGCAGGAACATAAGGATGTGATAAACGGAAGACTTCAGAGGGCTTTGGACCTGGATTGCTGACACTGTTTGACAGACTGTTTGCAGAGCACACACTGAAAGAAATATATGTGTGCCCTTGCAGTAGAGTAGAGGTCTGCACACATACAAGGTAAGCAATACGACGCTCTGGAGAGACCTGGGCCAAATATTTGTCTACTCTCCACTAATCGTACCTTTACAGAATGAAGGTATATTTTATTTAAAAATAACTTCGATGCCTGGTCTTGGTGTAGTAATAAAGAAAGCAAATAACACTTAGAAGTGGGAAAATGTTTTTGAACTTTAGATGTAGATTAGGAGAAAATAGTTTCTGTGCATTAAAAGTGTTTGAACTGCCTCCCCTGTGTTAGTCTTCTATTAGAAATGATCTTTCTTCTATGAAGATCTTCAGCATCTCCTGGAGGTATGTATGGGTAAACCACGGTTATCAAATGCAAACAAGGACAACACAAAGACACTTGTTAAGGCAGCACGAACAGTATTTAAAAAGCCAGGGACTGCAGCAGTGTTTGCATAGGCATGTTGCTTAGCACGCAGTGAACCGCAGAGGTATTGAACTCTACAAGCTTAATAGCAGAACAGAAAATGTGAATGCAGCACTGTTAAACTTCTTGAAGTACTCTCTTAATCCTTGTATTTTTCTTACTTACTCATTTTAAAAGTTTTGTATTTTGTACATAAGCCAGCAGTGCTGCAGCAATGCCATGATACGGATATGAGAAAAGCAGGACTACTGGGAGAGGAAATATCTTTTGTTATTTAATGTTAATGCTGGGAAAAAAAAAATCGGCTAAGCATTTTGACATACAAAGCCCCTTCAGATTTCAAACAAGTCGTAAACTTCAAGCCAATTATAAATGTTGAACAAGAGCAGAAATAAGGCTTTTTAAAGATTAAACTTTCTAAAAGTACAACTATATATACCTTTGAAAATCTGACTTACTCTTTTAGTTCTTTATGGATAAAAGTACTAGTTTATTCAGGTCTTGTGCAAACCTATATTTGATTCCAGCAAATATTTTTAATATAGTTAATCTTTATAGAACTGCATCCCATGATAAAGACCAATTGAAAAATGAGAGAATTAAAAATATCCAGGAATCTACAAGAATGACCATGATAAACATTACACTGGAGCATAGGAGAATGGGAATAATTTATGGGTTTAACAAAAATAGTAATTGTCTTACTACGTCTTAGGAAGACAGACTAGCATTTTGAGATCTTAAAAGGTAATAATATTTTGAAGAGGGGATTTAAAGAAGACAGAATAGAAGGTGACAAATGGCATTTCTAAAACAAGGGAATTGCTTGGAAAAAAAAAAAGTGTACAAGGCAAGGAAATATAAACTGTCTACCTAGGTTTATAGAATAGTCTTCTGTAATAATATTATGTCATAATATTATGGCATATATTATGGCATAATATAGGTTCACTAAAGAAGATAGATTCACTGAAAAGTCAGAGCTTAGTATTCTTTAGCTTTTATACAGTTCTTCATTTGTGCTGTGAAAAACAGTCAGGTAAGGAAACCCTTCATAAGCCTTCAGAATATTGAAAGACTTATTTCCACATGAAAGTCCTGAAATACAAATCCTTAGAATGATTTCCTTCCTAAAAATGCCCTATTAGTTTAACTTCAAATTGTTAATACCTTCAAAGAAAATGCAATTAAAATAGTTTAACTTAACATTATTTATTAAACTCAGAGAAGTGTGGTATTATCTTTCTAAATTAAAAATTCTGCTTCACAACAGGTTCTTATCAGCCAACAATACAGTGATTTCACAGATAATTGAAAAATAATTACTTTTTCAAGAAGTAAAATGTTCCCTGATTAACATAGGATATAAATGTTTTAAAATATCTATTTCTCTGTTGAATACTCAAGAGTTGAAATTTGTTGTTGTATGAGAATGCCTTAATTCTCTTACCTTGTGTTTAAAAACCAAGCTAAGAATAAGATCTTTTGTTCTCACTGATGAGAGATATACTGTGTATACAGTACTAGGATAAGATTCTCCATTTAGGAAGTATAAAAAATATTCATGTGATTTTATAACATTACATAATGCTGGGCAATCCATTACATATTTTGTAACTCATTGCACAAGTGCTCCGGTACTATGAGAATAAAATATTAATAAATACAGAAGCGTAAAACTACCTATAAAACACTGTCTTCAAGAATGCAAATAAAAGTAGAAAAATTTCCCATAACTGTGTGTAAAATAGATATATCCTAGTCCAAACATCAGACCTACTCTGTAGCATTTGAGAGAACATTTAATGCTATTTTAAGATATATATAAAGAAGTGGTGCTGTGATGATGCCGGCTCAGCACAATTTGAACAGATTTTAGCAGTACCCTGGCATTGCTCTGAGAATGGCTTCTAAGCAAGTCCAACATCCAGAAAAGCAGGGAAAAGGTATAGCTCCTGCTGTGCATTTTGGGTGTTTAGATGGCTGCAAATCCTATTCTGACAGCTAGGGAGTAGGTGCCCATGGTGTGTCCTTGGTCCTGACCATGGAGTGTCCTTGGTCAGCAGCCCAGCTGCGTTCCTCCTCAGCAGCAGCCCCAGAGCTGCAGAGTTTCAGCCTTGTTGTTGTGTTTCACCAGTTCTTGGCATGCTCAGCCTCAGGCAGTGGCCGTGCTCTTAGCACATCCCTTCTCTGTATGGTGCGAGCGCACGTTCTGAGCAATTAAGAAATCTGCTGTGCTGAAGGTGTGAGCTTCCATCGCCAGTGTGAACACCTAACACAAGGAAGGATTTATCATTTGTCATGATCCCATCCCTTTATGGTCCACTTTGAGGTCCGGTCATTGCCACACGCAGTTCTGAAGAAATGGTGAATGGGAACAAGCTAATTAATCTACTAGTCTGAATACATCCCCGCATGCAGCAGCAGGCATTGGTGGCTAATAGCTTGCAGGCTGCATAAGCTAAAGTGGAAAGAGAAAGTCAATACGCTTTTATAGAAGCTTTTACCAACTTCTGACTCCTCTAGCTTTTCCAGAGTTGAAGGCTCAATAGTTGTGAATTTATGCTTAGATTTATACTCGTGTGCATGAAAATCTGTTTGATCCATTGCTTTGATACCACACACTTGAAAGTACAGAAATATTTATCAAAAATATAGTGCATTTAGTTTGCATTTCAGAGCTGAGGTGACTGAACACTTTATTTTTTCTGGAGCTGTGTTAAGTTTCATTCTCATATTTTAAACTTTGATCTTGTATTGCAATTTATTTCTGAACTATTCTTGAAGTTTTAACTGTTTTTGATGATTTGTTAGTTGGATAAGAATAAAAGAACCATAGCCAATGCATTTCTAAGTTAAAATATTTCTACTAATGTGTCCTTTAGGCCCTCATCTAATTTGAGTTCGTAGTCATGCGGTGGATTAATAGGTCTGCATTCTTAGGTATAGCTGCTGTTCAGTTTTAAGCAAGCTCTTAGTTTACTTGGTGTTCAGAGGTGACTTATCAAGATGTATTTTATCAGAAACAAGGTTCCACTATAAGCCTTTGTCAACTAAAAATCTCTGACTCTAGTGTACTCCTTGTAGATATTGCACACTTTTTTTTTGCCTCAGCTGTGAAACTGCACATTATTCAGACCTGTCTGCGGAATAGAAAGGAATGCATCTTCTGTTGACTTTTACATTCAGGTAGCTGATGACAACATCTGGTCTTGGGAGGCACGTGTTTTGCTATTCAACATAACTGGATTTCTGCTTCTCGTTCTACGACTGACTTGCTTGCTCGCCTGTGCAAACCTTGTCCATGCTTATGTGAGCGCTAGAGGTAAGGTGACCTGAACCTGACTCATGGTATCCTTTGTGAACCTGCTTAAGCACAAGTTTGCCTTAGACTAGTATGAAAACCGTTCCTGCATATTTTCCACACAGGCTATTTTGCTAAGATGTCTCTCATAAAAAAATACCTTCAGGTGCTGAGTGGGGACTGTGCTGGTGTTGCTGGTACACCTTGCAGGGAAGTACTCAGAAGATGCTGCAAGCAAGGAAAAAATATCTTCAATTTGCTGGTTCTCCCTTTTGCACTGAGCTGAGGGGTATCTTGTCATTTTCTGCTTAGTGAGAAACTTTTGTGGATTGCAGTCATTAGGAAACGGTCGTATGCCTGCCCTGGACTTATTTTCAAACGTATTTGCTACTTATTTTCCTTATCATGTCCTATCACTCTTCTGTAAGAGGCTAACAGTAGTGGTCACCTGTATCTTGTTCGATTTGTCTTCTTCATTATAGAACATAAAACTTGTGCTCAGAATTTCTTCACAGAAGTAACGAAGTCTAAGTAGTAGTGAGTGAAAGTCATTGCTACCAGCACATTGCACGTGGGCTCTTGCTGATATGTGTAATGGAAGCATGTTTTTCAGGAAAATTACAAAGTTTTCGCTGGTCTTTGCTGTCTTGGAAGATAAATTGCACTAGGTTCTTTTTTTTTTTTTTTTCTTTTCTTCTCCTGAAGATTTATGAATAAGCAAAGCATATTTGAACCTGTTATACTGCAGTGCAGAACTGTTTTGTTTTTCTCTTTTTATTGAAGGGAAGGTTTTCTCTGGATCACGAGGTGTTTAATGTAACAATATTCATGTTTAACTGACACAGCCAAGTTTGTAGATTGTTCTCCAGGGCTTTCCCAAGTGTGTGGATGTACCCTGTCTGCAACACCGACTGCAGCAGGCATGGAGGTGCTGGCTGTACTAGCAAGCCCTCTATATACGTACTTCTGAGCTATGTAAATTGGTAAATCTGTGTAGTTATTATGCTGTTATTTTATCATTTTGATATCCATTTTTTGACCTTGGTCTGTTCTCCATTACTGAGTATGCCAGGTTATACACAGGTTATGTGGGTCTATGTGGTGCTGCTGCAGCCCTCTGCTTATCTTTCTCAGCCTCATGTTTTGTCCTGTATTAGATCTGCATGCTGCTTTCTAGGTGATCAAAAGAAAAAGTTAATATAATAGTTATTAATATTGTAAGTAAAAAATATGTACTTTATACCCCCCATGCCACATTTTCTATAAAGAAGCATAACTGCTTCTAAATGGAGTCTGTCTCACGAAATGTGTTTTGTTCTCCCGCACTCAGAATTCAAATGTACAACAAATTACTGTAGGTATCCACATGATCCATAAATTTTATCCACTCCAGTAGAGTTATGATGCATTATTACCATTTAATAGTAAATTATGCTTCTTTGCGTTGCTGTATACTTGTCCTGCCTCAGACTGTTTTTGCTTCAGGACTTTTACTGTTTTTCAGTGACATGACTTTTACTTGCAAGTCAGACCTCAGCTATTATGTGCTAGTGCATCTCCTACAGACAAGTTTCTTCCAAGCTTGGTCAAATCATCAGGTTCAGAAACGGTTACAGTCCTATCTCATTGCTGATGTGATATTAAATATTCATCAGTACTTTTTTTTGCCACCACATATTAATCCCTAGTGTGTAAAGCAGACAGAAAGGCCTATTTAGTTTTAGTGCATTTTCAAAAGACATCCCCCTGCATGCTTGTTCTATGAATGGAGATGATTTTTTCCTTTACTTTAAGGATATTTTCATGCCTTGTTCAAGTTCGTTGCTCTCCTGTGATCACAAAACTTTCTGCCTAGCATTCTTGCTCTGTTAACTGTTCAAACGAATACTTTGAAGTCCACTGTCTTTTTAAACCACAGGAACCTATTGTTAAAACGCCATCCATTTCTCCATCCGTATGAAGCGTATCCCTGTGGATGTAGTTAATGGCTCTGGAGCTTGAGCTGTTTGTGCTCTGCCTCGTTATGTGTTTAGATGTGAAGTGCAGAGCATTCAGACACTGAGTAACTTATCAGTTATCGAGTCCATAAACTTCACAAGAGGAATCACCAAACAGTGGCCTGTCTCGGATCTTCACAGCTACAGTCTGCGCCTCTGTTGCAGACAGTTATTCCATGCAATCAGTTTCTTAAGCTGCTCACTTTGCATCCTAAAATGGGACATATTCCACGCATACTTTCATGCTGTGAGTTTACCCCGACTCCCAGCACTTTATTTGGGTTGGTTTATTCTGCAGGATCCCTCACAAGCTCTCCTTATCTCTTACACTTACATCCATAAAGGAGGGAGTGTGTGCTGCCTTTTCAACCAGAGGAGCCTGACATGGCCGTGAAAGGAAGACCTTGAGAAAGATGCGAAAGATTTAGGAAAGATGAAGAAGGGATTCTGTATAAGGACTACTTAGAGAGCTTGATTTACAAGCAAGCTACCCCATCTTTCTCATGTCTGAAAAATTAGTCAGAGTTAATCAATGCTGGCACAGCCGTATTTACCTAAAGGTGAATGTCAGAGTCCTTCACACAAACAAGCACCGAGTGCTGCATCAGCCCCGTGTATCTCTGCAGTGGTGTGGGGCTTCCCTGGAGGGAGGAGAAAAACAGAGCTCCAGAACCACTTTAGTACATTATACCTAGTTATCGCACTCTTTCTCTGAATTTTTGTTTTGTTGTGCATAGCAGTAGAGGAATAAAATATTTTTCAATTTTTGAAGTGTCAAAACATTTCTAACTCAGCCAAATGCTACATTACAAACTAAATCATAATTAAAAAATAGGACTTTAATATTTTTATGTAAAGAAATAATTGAGACAAACAGCTTTGATTTTGCTAGTTACCCTGAATCCATTTTTTTTTACTAATGAAGACAGAAATATTTAAAACTACCTCCAAGATCTTTCTGCTGGAAAGAAATCTTATTTTCAGTGGATGCAGAATATTATAAAGTTCAAATAAAATGCATTCCTATTTCACACCACATTTCATATGGAACCAATATCATGATATTTAGAATTAGTTCTGCATGGAATACTTTGCTTCTGGAAGAAAAATACTCTGTTCGTTTTCATTATAGAGAAAGAGTTTTATGAGCAGTGGATAATCAGTTCAGTGATGTATTTGACATTAAGTGCAAATTTGGTTGTTCTTCCATTAAACAAGCAAAAACAAAAACAAACAAAAAATCTCCATAGGGTTCAATCTGTATAATGAGTTAGATCATTCTGTGACTGTTGGTCATTCTGAAATGGTTCCTCTCTTGTTTCCAAAAATGGATCTACATGACCGAGATCAGAAAAATTTGGATAGTTTAGGGAGCAGTTTTTGTTGGTATTTACTCTGTCTTAAAATAAAGTGGCAAAGCTTACCACTAGCTCGTTTTGATGCTTAGTTTTAGCTGCTACCAGGTGAAACTTAGTTTCTATCACAGAAAAGTTGCAAAGATCTTCTGTTTCTTTTTAAAGTAGAAATGATTTAAAGAATGAGAGTCCTATGAACATCCTTCCTGTCAGTGAATATAGTCCAATAATAAATATTTGCTTTTTCACTCAACAAAAATAACCCTCCAGTGAAGGGATTTTGTTGGCTTTTGTAAGGAGTCTGTACTAAAACCATGAAAGTAAAACAATAATAAACACATTCCCCGTTATAGACTATATTTTTTTCTGAAAATTAAAATATTTACCATTTAAATTACTATTTATGTAACATATGCAAATAAATGAGTTTATTAAAAGAATAAAGAAGTATGTGTATGAGAGTAGAATATGCAGGAACTTTCTTTTGCTACAAATGCTTCTCTGAGAATAATCTTTAATCTTGAAAGTGTTCTGCTTTTTCTGGATTCCTTTGCTGATTTGTGAATGATAAGATCGTTTCAAATCACCAATAAATTGCTTGTTACTCTCTGCATTAGAGGCAATTTAGGGATTTGTTTTGAGATTTGTGGTGGTTTGTGGATTATGATCTTGTTTTAAACCACCTGAGTAGGTCGGGCAGTTTTACTTCCAGGATTTGTTTTTTAGGCCTTGAGAGGTAATTCAGGTACTGAATGGCAAATGTCAACAGCAGGATAAGTAGGTCTATTGGAGGCCAAAGGATTTAGGGTAAGTTAAGCAAGCAAATGTCTGTGCTGAGAGGTTTCTCCTTCAGCTTCTCAGAGTGGTGGGTTTTGTGACGCCATTTTACAACCTACAGGTACGGGAAAATGCACTTTCTGTCATTCCATTATATGAAGGGAAAATCTTTTGGACAAAATGTGATTCATTTTGTGTGCATGTGTATGTTTTTCAGAAGAAGGAATGGATTTTGCTGATGCTTATTTGCATGCAGCTTTTACAACTGAAGAAGTGGATTCTCAGTTTGCTGAGCACCTCATTCACTCTTGGAAAGAGCCCACAATAGAAAGAAAACAGAAGATGCAGACGGATTTATTGAGAATGAAGCACGAAGCAGGTATGCTATAACTTTTTTCCTCCCAGTATACTGGAGGGATGAGTGCAGTAAAATGCTATCTGCTGCCTTCACCTAATAAGCATGGAAATCACACACTAAATATGTCACAAAAATCTTCCATCATTTCACAAGATGTAACATACATGGGTGATGATTTAAAATAAATAAACTTTAAGTACACCTCAGATAACGCTGGTAATATATGATAAATATTTTTAATATTAAAAATTTTCTTGTTTTTTGAAAAGGTAAGAAAAAATGCACTTTTTTTCTCTTCCTTTTGATAACATAATAAACTTGAACACTACTGAAAAATCAAGGGCCAGCAGAATTAATGATATTTGCTGAAAAATACCTTATGGGGTAGATTCCATCTCCGCCTTTTTCTTTGCTTGTTAATGTTTGCTTTGTTTTATGCATGTATTTTTTTTCTCCATAGTTTTGAAAGAAAATTGGTAACCTCAAGACAAATGGAGAAAGCTGAAAAACATCTGTTTTGGGATAAAGAAGGGAGAAATGTATTAAGCTAGAAGAGGACTAGGGAGGAATTAAAAAAAAAAAAGAAGAAAAACAATCTGTAAAGATCAGTGAAAAGAGGAGATAAAAATGGGACCTGAGTGGGGAAGAGCTCACAAATCTTTAGGATTTGAATCCTAAAAATGTGAAATCATACCAGTGGATGCCTCAAAGAACTAAGGAACTGGTCCTAAGAAGAAATTATGTCTTTTTCAGATATATTCACCTGGGAAAATACTAGAAATCTATTAATAGCCTGATGCCTATAGGTTGTTTATCTGTTCCCCCCTTATATTAGACATAAACTGAAATGCAATGGAAAGCTCAGTAATGAAAATTTCTTGCATAAAAATGAAACAATGATGAATAAAATATAGAAGGATGGAAGAAGAAGGAAAGATAGTGACAGCGAATAGGAGACAAATAAGAGCTCTCTTGAGAGTGGGATATTTGCACACTGTTAGTTTATACTAGCTACTTCTAATATAGCTGGCTAGCAATAGAGCTTTCTTGATTCTTGCTTTTCTTTCCTGTCTTTATAGCAAAGAAATAGGATATTTAGTTAAACTTGAAAGTTTTATGAGCTCTTTCCTTCTTTAGGAAAAAGTGCATGACTGTGCATCTTCCATAGTTATTGGTCATTATACTTTACAATAGTTAAAGTAATTCCACCTTGCAGTCTAGAAGCAGATGTATCGGAATACTGTAACTTTGTCATTTTAGTTGTTTGTGTATACAAAGAGGAAAGGAATATAGGTAGTCATATTCCACCTTATATTAATATATTAATTCACCTTTATATTAATGTATTTAGTGACTCTGGATCTGTAACTGTTTATTTAAAAAAAATCATGCTGTGAACCAGAATAGTTATATTGCCACAAAATCACTATGCTTTTCACACCCGAGAGCTTTCTCTTGTCATTATTTGTGTCTTTCAGTCCCATAAAAAGAGGACGGGAGCGGTGCTGGCTTGCTGAAGCTGTTTGTCATTTGGGAAGATCATAGCATGCTGATATTTGAAGTAGGAGAGCTTGTGCCTATGAAAAGCATTGTGATTCACAGTCAGTGCTGTGAAGGAGCAATAGAAAATAGCTCAGTTACTAATCAAAGACATTTGTTATTCTCTCACTTCTAAAACTGAACATCATTTTCTTGTGATTTTCTGAATTTTTACTGGTTAGCCTCAACTTCTGTGTAAGTGTAGTGAAATGCAGAGGAATATAGATCGTTGTCTCTGCTCTCCACTTATTTAGATTTCTGAGGTCTTTGCATTAGATGTAGTGCCTGTGAGGTTGAAATTATGCCTATATTTCAAACTGACTTTATGATAATTGCAGCATTAGAGTAGAAAATGCTAATATCCCCAGGGAATTTAACTCATAATTTACAAATATTTGCTAAAAATCACTATATTCCTTCTTAATTTCATACCATGCACATATGAAGAGAAAAGTCTTCAGAAAGCTTCTGGTGCACAGAGTAATGCAATTGCTTAACTAAAAAGCTTTTGATTGTCCAGGGTCTCCAAAATGTGCGAAAGTAAATTGAAATCCCCATTCAACATGTAAGTGTGGCTTAAATCTAGCATCCTACTCAGACTGACAGGTACAATTCTTGAATTGAAGTGAAACCTGCACTACAAAACAGCTGGTCTCCCTTTTCTGTTGTACCTGATAGGTTTCCAATATGTTTCAGGTTATATGTAGTGCCTCCTTGTTCTTCTGATAGAATTTTACACGCCAAGATGGGAATCTCTTTTTGCAGCCATTGTGACGATACTGTGACAAACACCGAGTAGTGCCTAACATGCTAATTGTTCAATTTCCTCTTCATTTCAGAGAATCTTGCAGCAACCTGTGTGATCTGTGACCAATACATTGATCAGGAATAAGCAAGTAGGGCAGTTCTCTCAGAGCTGTAACCTACTGAAAATGTATTTCCTCTTTTAGATTTCTGTATTAATGAGATGTTTAGTCAGGTTTTTGCATGCTCTGCTTCTGTATTTTTAGAAATTCTTTGAATTGCTGGTTGACTCTTCAAAAAATTATAAGAATAATTTGCCTGAAGGGACCTACTTCAAGTAAAAGAGCACAGGACAAATAAACTTTAAAAGTCACATATGAGATTTATTTTCTACTCATCTCCAAAAAGGTAAAAATTTCCACTTCAGTTCTTAAGAATTTTTGCCTGAGTTAAGATCAAGTATAATCATAGTGAGATCCTTGGTATATTATGATTATGCAGTAGTGGAGCAATTCTTTGGGGTCCTCAACAACAAAATTATTATTTTTTTTTTTTGGTCAAGGTTTCTCTAAGGATAATGGTGATGTAGACAGGCTGAGGAGTCACAAGCGCCTGGAGTGTTAGACTGAGGAATGAAGCCATTCCTCTGCTCTGCATATTGGCTGGTGACTTCCACTGTATTTCAATGTTCCTCAAGGGCATCTGGAATGACTAATTTTGTCATCAACATATTCAACCAACAATAAAATGAAAAAAGAACTAATGTAAAACAAATTTCGTAAATTTGATCTGTGCTTCAACTAGTGAGGCTCCCACATGAGCTAAAGAGAACACTTTCAGAATAAATTATTTGGGAAGATTTTCTGTCTTTATCTAGCAGTTGTGGCATGTTAGAATTCTCACTCATTTTTAGTTTTAATGAGAGGATTAATGAAATGGGAGTATTATGTGAGCAAGGACCTAAAGACATTTCTCAAGCATTTTACGGAAAGTGGTTTTTCTCTACTCTTCTGTGACTTTATTGAGGAATTTACAATTGGAAGTGCAATAGCTTTTTAGTTCTGCATATCTGTATTCATACAATATTTACATTCAAAATACTGTTTATTTACCAGGAAGTATTTACAGAAGCTATTTAATATTCAGGCAGAAGGGAAAATGTTAACACATAATAATAATATTACTTAACTTGTGACTTCAGCATGTCCATAATCTGCTCATAGTTTTCATGGAGTCAAATGGGAGTTGCATGCAAGACACAACAGGAGCCTCCACTTGGCAGATGGCATCCCAGGCTGTGTGACTTGGCCCATTTGAAATTGCCTTCATTTTAGATTGTACTTAAGGATTCAAACATAGAAAATAAACATACAAGTTTTCAGTACATGAAGGAAATGATCAGTATGAGTATCTTTGCAGATGGTGTTAATAGTAGAAGAAAAAATCTATAAAAATTGTAGGAGCTTGGAAAGTGACAGTAGCAGATGGCATTTAGAAGAGGAACTAATAAGCCATGGTTTGAATTAATCTTAAAATGTAGTCACATCCAAAAGTATAGAGTGTATAGCAAAGTGGAGAGGAGTAGTTTTTTTGTTGCTGGTGGAGTTTTTAGTTTGTTTGTTTGTTTGTTTGCTTTTTCTAATAGAGCAAGTCTTGTATGTAATGAAGCATGAGGAATCCTACATGTGCAGAAGCAGAGAAGAACACGGTGAGGCTGCACCAAGGACCTGAAGGCGTCCTGACCCACGAAAGGCCTGGTGTGTCATGGCATGTGGGCGAGATCAGAAGGTACAATTAAATATCCTGTAGGAAGGACATAAGTGATGCAAAGAGTCGGCTGTAATAAACGTGCAGGTCCATTGGATGTCTCCATTGTTCTGTTTCAATGAAGCAGCCACGCGGGCTCACGGAGCCAGCTCTGGCTCTGGCACGATCTTTTAGGCTGTGTGGAGATCTGCAGCTGATTTATTTTATTGATAATAACAATAAGCCGCATGTCAATATTGCAGAAATGACAGTTTTAGGATTTCTCCATGTTTGTTATTGAGATGAGAATGTTTTAGGAGCTGCCACTGTAATGCTGGGCAAATGTTTGAATCAGAGCTTTGCTACTTTCTATGGGGATAATGCTAATCGCAGATTATTATAAATTTGAAGTTATTGGTGACTACTTGCAATTTATGTAGTAGATGCTCTTGCAGTGACTTTTTCAGACACCTTCCTTACCTTTAAACTTTTCAACAAATCTTTTATGCTACCCAGCTAAAGTACAGCAAAGAAGTTGCCAATGAAACAGTATAGCAACTGAAGTTCTTTTCAGTTGGAAAATGTTCTCCCATTATCTTCTCATTATTATTATAATTTAATTAATGAAATATGAAGCGTGTAGTACAGTGGGATAAGTGTACTATAAAATTTAAGGTCTGTTAGACAACTCAGACTGCAGTTAGGACATCCATGTTTTTGCCCTGACCTTCAAAAAGGTCTATTTTTGATTCACTGGCTAAATCGGAAAAATAAAACTTCAAAAGGGATTTTTTTATATACATATTTTAAGACTCTTCTAAAATAAATTGAATCATTATTCAAACTGATTCCAATAAAAGACAGACGTGGATATCCTGGAGTGAACCTAGTGAAGGGCCATTTAAGGACTTGGATGAACTGTCATAAGGGGAGAGGCTGAGAGAACTGAAATGGTTCAGCCCAGAGCAGAGAGGGCTCAGAGGGATCTTACCAGAGTGTATAATGTCTAATGGGGAGCTGGGGGCTCTATGAAAAGACAGCAGGAATCTTCCCATAGGCATCTAGTAACAGGACAAAAGTCATTGGGCACAAATTGAAATAAAATAAATTCCATTTAAACATAAGAGGGGGGAGGGGGAAACAAAAACAAAAAACAAAAAAAATCTCCTTTACTGCGAGGATGATCAAGCATTGGAATTGGTGCCCAGAGAAATTGTGTAGACCCCGTCCCTGGAGATATCCAGAATCTGAGTGAATGTGGCCCTGGGCCATCTCCTGTATTTGACCCTGCTTTCAACAGAGCGGCTGGATTCGATCATGTCCAGAGGTCCCTGCCAACCTCGGTGATTCTGTGACTCTGTGCTAGTCGGATAACAAATTGTGGTGTTGTCTGGTTTGTCTGCCATTTCTGCCTGAAGTACCATAATAAAAGTTTCCTTTGCCTGAAGTACAAGTTATGCGAACTGGTTGGTCTGAGGGAAGGATTGTCATAGGTACCTCTGACTTTACTGTGAGAAAGATGATGAGAAAAGTGAGTAAAGCCAATGTTTCAGTTTTCCAGACTGTTACTCTCCTAGAAATTGTGTCTTTACTTTGATTCATTTCATTGCTTGTTGTTATAATTTCACTGATTTGTTTTTCTTCCTATTGTGAGGGTCGTGGTGCTTGCTAGTCTTTCTGTTTTAACTGGAGGTGTCACAACTATTTCAAGTAGTAACTTGCTATAAATGCTTTGGGACTTGGTGCTTTTAAGGAAGCCCTTGTTTCCTGTGCCAGGTTGCTGCAGCTGGAAACACAGAGTTATTCAGTTTGAAGCAGCTTCTGTCACTCTGGGATATGCTTTGATCGCTCTGCCTCCCTTTTTCTAATTTTGATCTTCAAGGCACACTGGAATGCTACAGTTACAGAGACACATTTTAGAAAGTGCAAAAGGCGGGAGAAAAAAATCTCGTAATTGTGTGTGTGTAGGAGCTGGGCATAGGCTGGGTTAGATTTTATTGTATGGGTGAGAAGTGTACTTGTAGTCAAATGTGAATGGCCCGGAGCTTAAAATAGGTGCCTTTGATTTATTACAACAAAATAAAACAAGAAATCCTTTTGAAGAAGTTGCATCTAAATTGCAAATTATTTCATGTCACCGGGGGCCTGGAGCTGCAGCTCTTTCCTTGTTTCTGTTTATTTTTTTAAAAAAGCAAAAGGCTAGGCTTTTCACATTTATAGGGAGAACAAAACAATTCTGGGCTTGAGTTTTCCATTTTGCTCTCATTAGAGAGAGGAGACTAGTCTTGGTGTATTGCGAGAGGTGCAGGCAGAAGTTTAACAAGTAATGCAAATAGCCCCTTTGGAGCCTGAAACCATCGGTTAGGCCTGAATAAGCAAGGTTGTGTTAGGTAGATTTTTTTTTGAAAATACTGAAAATGAGAAAAAAAAATAAAAACTGGGAATTCATCTGAAGTAACTACAGCGCTCATGTTTATAGCAGGAAAACATACAGAGATTTTTTTTTTCCAGCTTTTTTATTACTCACATCTACGACAATCTTTTAAAAGGATATTGCAGGATGTGAGTACCCAAATCATACTGAAATGGAAGGCAAACCAGCAAGAACTGAGAATGCCAGCCTTGCTTAACAGGTACCAAATTCCAAGAAGAAAAGATTCATATGGAAAAGCTTACCTTTTTTTGTGAATGGCAGAAAGGAAGCGGGTTTGTAGGAGCCAGTGCTCTGAACAGTCAAGCAGTCTCTGTCTCCCGCATGGCTGCAGCTCCTTCTCTAAGTGTCAGCTTTGAGATAAGTCAGAGTCCTTGTCCGGTGACTCCTAGGAACAGTTTGAAAACTGGAGGAGGGTTTATGACACCCTACTCGGTACTTCAGCCCCATGTTGTGTGGATGACTGCTGTCAGTGTCAGCCCCAAAGGACATAATTCGTGTTCTATCCAGACTATGCATAAAACCGATCTTCTGCAATGCCCAATCTTTTGATTACAGAATGTGTCTGTAGAGGCTGGGCGCTCAGCTAATAATGATAGTAGCTTTAAGAAAAAGAAAAAAAAAAAAAACAAACATACCCCAAAATAAAACGAAAAAGCAGAAATATTTTTGATGCAGATTGTGAACATAGTGAAGTTTTATTAATATGGCTAGTTCTTATAGGCATCCACAGTTTTGGTGGAAGTATAAGAGTATCCATCTTCTCTGTGAGCCCCTCATTGCTACTTTGGAAGCCTGCAAGGAAAGGGTAAGACTGCTGGGTTTCTGTCGAGGCCTGTAATCAGCCAAGCAATTGGTGGTGCATTTTCCTTCCATGTTCCACCTCACATATTTTTATAACATAACCTAAACTGCTTTAAATCCAGCTGGACTGCTGTCACTTAAAACATTTTTAACGCTTTTATGGATTTGACGGATTTTAAATTAATTCCCTGTGCTTGAAATAGTGAAAATGGATAGAACGTGGAAAAAAAAAAGTAAGAACCTTTTAACTGTCTTGATCATATAGACATATAGATACCCATTTATCTCTGAATGTTTTTAGAAATAACTAAATAAATTCCTATAAAAGCTCTTGGAAAATGGAAGCTGTTATTGATTTTTTTTTTTAGGGCAAAAGGGGATGTTTGGATGTAATAGATTATAGCAACATAGGCCAGAATGCTTTGCATTTCATATTATTTCTATGAAAGAACTTAACTATTTGTCCCTTGTCTGTAAAGCACTAGGCTGCTCCCATACAGGAAAGAATGAACTATAATCTGTATTTCAAAGACTGCGTTGAGAGCAGCCTATCAGGCAGTGAAAGTCCTCTGATTTGAAACAATACTGATGATCCAATAATATATAAAGAAGATATAAACTTGAACATGCAGTTTATTTGAAAGGACAGTTAAACAAAATTCTACTTTATTTGGCCAATCATTTTTAATAAATAAATAGAGGATTCTACAAATGTATCCAACTACCAAAATGTAATTTTATCATCAAGAAATAAGTGAGTGATAGGGAGAAAGAGAAATATTATAGTCGATTGGCTAACAGTGATTATGAATCCTGCTCTCGAAAGCTACCAGAAGTGAGGTTGCTTCTCCTAAGGACTCCAGGAGTCTGTGGTCCCTGTTTCCAAATACTCGTCTCAGCTGAACCACTGATGGTTACCATATAAATGCAGCAGTACAGCATCTCCCTCCGTCTTCATGGCAGAGTTTAGGCCATGTTTTTTTGAGAAAGAATGCAAAGAGCAAAGAACAAAAATTACATTGAAGAGTTGGTCTTTGATAGTTCACTGTATTAAGTGGATTGTTTTTTCCATCAAAACTGCCTTTTTTGAAGAAGTTAGTCTTCAAAATCAAAATTGTGCTCAGTGCAGGATGACATGGCCTGCAATCATCCTGCAGTAACAGAAGACCACACTGGGTGTCCAGAGGTAGTGGCAGGCTGTGCTTGCTACTTCGTCTCTATTACTGAACAGTTTTAGGCTATGGCTGACACTGGCTGAGTTGATTAGACCTCAAAGGGCATTACACTATAACTCTCATCCATCATCCAAGTCAGAAAGAAAGGAGGTTAATGCTCCCTGTATCAACGCAACATTCACATCCGTACCCAAGTCTGTTTTTGCATTTCCTTCAATGTGCAGCTGAATATTTTTCCAATCTCTGTTGATCTCGAAGGGAAGGGCTCTGGAGCGGACGCTCGCGCCGGAGCTCCTTGTCTAGAGGCGAATAACTGCGGCCAAAGCCGCCGAACGAGCACGCGTAGAGCGCGAGAGGCAGCCCCGGCGGCGACCCCCGTGCGGGCAGTGCTGAGCTCGGGCCCAGAGGCGGCTCTGACTCAGCGGGGGC
>JAUBNY010000700.1:11015094-11039950 GCA_032275445.1 Crypturellus soui
GGGGGGTTGGACTAGATGACCTCTAGAGGTCCCTTCCAACCTTAGGCATTCTATGATTCTATGATTCTATGATGACTAAAAACAACATGAGGGCAGATGCTGTCAATAGGAAAATATGTAAGTGTATCTGGCCACTTAAAGATATTTGTTGGGCTGAAATATCATATCTCTGGAGCACTCTGGTGGAATAGCTTTTCTACATATAAAACAAGTAAGAAATCTTCTTTCTCTCTCTCCCTTTTTCTCCTCTAGTGTTTGTTAAATTACCTGTTATGACATTTATTTTTCCTTTGGTTATAATCTCTGATACAGACTTTTCATTAAGCATCTTTGAAAGACACTACATGAGGAGGAGTTCATTTTTTTTTTCATTTTGTTTTGTTTTTATATTTTTCCCTTTTTTACTACTAGCATTATGTATTTCTTACCAGATCCAGGATCAGCCAATGGCTTCTGATCCACCGGTTAAAAGTCATTTATACCTGACAGTTCAGGCTGCCCCGCTTTGATCCCAAATGCTTCAGCTACCTGCCAGATGACCTGGGGTAAGAGGCTTGATGCTGGAGAAGTGCTGGACAGGAGGGTTTCAGAGCTGAAGGGACTGCTGGGTCCAGGTAAGGTCAGAAAGGACAGTTTGTGCACATGGATTCTAAAGTCTGAGAGTTACAGGATAGTACATCTGTGTCCCTCTTGTGTCCATGTAGAAAGTAAACATGTGAAGCCTGTGCTCTATTTGGGACCCTGGATGGCAATGCAAGGGGGTACTGCTTGGCAGGAATCAAGAGACATTTTTTGTTTACCCATTCAACTCACAATTTTTCACTGTGAATACAAAATTTTATTTCTTCCTTACTTTGCTTAAGAGTCAAAGGCATGCCCCTTGCTGAGGGAAAGGATGCAATGCCCCTTTGAGGATTACCTGTTTGCTTTCTTGTTGGTTTTCCACTCAGTACACGTGTAGTTTAGAGCCAGGCACAGTACATCCATCTGTTACTCACGAAGTGTGGCTGGGAACTGTATGGGCTAGTTGGAGACCCTCATGGAGAACAGGAGGAAACAGGAGAGCTCAGGACATAACAGATATGCACTGCTATAACTTGGATCATATGGGTAGGGATTGGGATTCATAAACCAAGTAAGGTTTCATTAGTTTTCCTCTTGGCAAACAATTTATCTTCTACTATTTCTATTGTTGTTGAAAATATTTTTTGTACACTATCATCATTTTAGAGAAAAGACAAATTTGAAAGAAGAGGAAGATAACATTCCATTGAGTAAGTAGGAGGAAACCTGCACATCTATCCATATCTGTCTTAACCTGAGCAGGATAGCAGGGCAAAATTTGAGGAATAATTTTTATCATTTTGGCTTTGCTACTTTGGAGAACACTTTTTTTTTTCCCATTGGCATAAGAATTGCACCACTATCTATCATTTACTTGGAAGTACAATTGGCTGGGACTGACATTTTTTTGAAAGCATTTTTATATAATCATATTTTTGCTATGTCCATTTCAATTATATTCTGACTGGCAGGGGTAGATAGAAGCAATAGATTGAGTTTTATGTGCCTCAGAAAAGATCAGGGCTATAAGACTTAATTAGATATAAGAATACTGATTCATTTGAACTCTTGAAAAAAAAAAGACTTTTATATTTAAAATCACAAGTCTTATATAGATAGATACAATCTAAACTCCATCCCCTCAAAATCTCACCACACTAGAGCAGAAATAATTAATAAATCTGTTTTATTTTGCTGGACACGAAAACCTATCAGCACATTTTGTTCAACCATACATGAGAGCTAAACAGCAGGCGAGACTTTGTAAAAATTAATACAGCTTTATCTCTGGCAGAAGGAGTAAGCGTTAGGCTGGACCGACCATAATTTTCTGTTTCAGTTTCTCGTCTTGAAATCATGTCTAGACTACTAACTGATTTAGATGCTAATGGTAGTTATATTGAGAAGCTAAATTAAAGCTAATGGAACTAAAACACTAAATAATGAGAAGCAAATTCTGAAAATATAAAAATGTAAAAAAAACAGTCTATGAATTGTCTTCATAATGAGAACACCTTAATGGAAGAAACAGTTGCATTTAAAAGCATCTACTGTTTGTGCTGATAGGTGCAGCTGAGGTTAATTGAACTTGCAGATGATCCAAGAAATCAAAACTGCAGGGTATAGTTGTTTCTGTAAACTCTGATTTAAAAGAAGCATCCTCCAAACTTCTGCAAATTTATATAGATTTCCTGTAAAAAGGCAGAAAGAGAGCACTATGAAAAGGTTTTTGTAGTTAACAACTTTCCTCAGGGATGTAACTATTTGTGCATATACATTTTGGGCCAATTCATGTTTTTGTGTTGTATGCATTAATTTTTCAGAGGTAACATCTAAAATCTTCAATCTCATTTGTAAAATGCACATTTTAATTATTTTATTGGACTCATACTTTGAGGGACTAAATCCACTTTAAATAAAAATGTGTGCATTATCTTGATTTTTACCCAAATGATGAATCTTGATGAGATTTCTTTACCCCTTCAAAAAGCTGTGGAGTGGTTAAAAAAGGAAAAATGAAATGTATTTTAACTAAATTATGCATGCTGTCAATATCTCTCTTCTGTACAATAATGACTGAATTACTGACAAGGGGCTAGTTACCAATAAAGAACTGTCAACAAAAAGCCAAGCCTTGGGGCAAGAAGCGTTACGTTTGAAGTTCTTTTTACATACCTGGTCAAAAGTGCAGAGCTCCCTGGAGCTTACCTTTCAGTCTGCAGTTGGCATACATGCCATTTTCTTTTTGATTCTAATAATTGTCACCATGACAGTCTTTTCTTTGATTCTCATGGAATTTTATGCCCTATCATTACAACGAGATATTGGTAGTCATGAATTTTAATGCTCACCAAAGATTGCTCCACTTGATTTAGGCCTTTAGAAAGAATTTTTATGGGAAATGGATTTCAGCAGCCGAGCATGTAGCATTTCTCTGTAAATTGGATTCAGCTTTTCTAATGTATTGTCATTACTGCCCATAATCTCTGGAATTTTGTGGTTCTTGAAACTTTAGTTTTCTGAAAAGAGGAGGGGGAAAATCCCTCCAACAGCGGGAATAACTTCTGCAGTTTCACTCATAAACAGCCATGTGGTTTTGGGCTAGGTTCTGTGTCAGTTCACTGACTGGCACTACATGTTGTCATTCTTTGCTTTACTGCATAGCACGCCAAACACCATGAGTGGACTCACCTTAGGAGGAGATGGTGAAACTGTCCCTTGCTGTATTTCCATTATGCATTAGGGGAAATGAGTAGATGGATAAATCCCTGTGTCCTCCTTCCTGATAAATCCTCACTTTACCTTGCATTCCTTGTTGTTTTCTTTCTCTGAAATGCACCCCGAATCCTGCTCTTAATATTTTAAATTTATTTAAATGTTTTAAATGTTACTGCTGAACATAAGTCATTTCAGAAACTAAGTCATGTTTCACAAGAGATTTAAGGTCCATATTCTTGGAAATAATTGAGACCGACCAGGTGGATATCTTAAGCTTCTCAGTCTAAGGACACTGAAGTTCCTGAGGTGTCCAGCTCACATTTCTAACATGACATTAGTTAGGCCCTTTTTGAAAATATTACCCACCAGGTTTCATTGATTAGCTGGCTAGAACTACAGATAAAAGAAATTGTTAAAATATGTAGCAATGAATCATTAACCTTACACTGTAGTGTAGTTATGTTTCTGTACCTGATTCTTCACACATTATTCATAAATAATCTAGGATCTTGTTTGCTCTTTAAATCGGCATACACATTTGAACTTCATTAATGACCACATAGCTATATTCAACAATTGTCTGTAAAGGAAGTAAAGTGAGATACATTATGAATTTTTTCAGTAGTCAAAATAAAGACAGATGTAAAGAAACTGACCTGAAATGCTGTGGAATTTGAGCAATTAAATTGATTCAACCTTGCTGAAGAATGTCCATGCAGAGGGAAAGTTTACAGGGCAGCCTCCTCTCTTTAACAGAATTGATAAAACACTGGAGGCCTCCGGACAGAAAATTTGTACCCAGATTTGAATTTTTAGCCATCTTTGATATGCTTTGTTATCTGAAATACATTACTAAAAATAAAGTAAATAGTTGCAACTCCACTTCTGCTTAAGTTTTTTATAGCCATCTTCCTTGCACAGTTGTTCCACCTCTCCCTAACATCCACAATATTTACATGAAATTTGTAGAATGATAGTTTGGTCCACTCAAAAGAAGATACAGAAAAGCCATATAAAGTTACCTGACGGCTGTTCTCGCTGTTCTGTTTCTTCTGTGTTTTAAATGTTTAACTGCAGTAATGGCCCATGTTCATAAGCCAGTTTATGACAGTTCATGCTCCCAAGCATTTTTCATTTGATTTGCATTGTTTTAAGACAGGTATTTAGTGGTTGTATTCAGTTTGCACACAATAGAAACACAAAACACACTCACTGTATTTCTTTAGGCATGTTTTTGAATGAGAAATGGCTATTTTAAGATTTGGCGAGCCTCTCTGATACCATAACAACTGCATTTTGAATTAATTTTCATCTTATTTTTACCTTGATATTATCATTTCTATTTTTCCAAACGTTAATAGGTCTGTAAATTTAATGAAAGCAGGTCTGTTGATACAGTCTGTACTATTTCCCAATGTATTTTAAATTTGAGCATTAAAATAGAGTGGCTGCTAATCTCTTTAGGAAGTTGTTTTGAGATATGAGTGTCATTGCTGCCTGATACTTAGTTATTTTGTATTCCAAACCAAACCTTATGTTTCAGATTTGCTAATCTAGCACTCATCATCTGTCAAGACAGAGAAAACGGAGCCTATGTATTCGGTGAGTCTTTTGAATTAAGTATATCGGATGTGTGCTCAATATCTATTATAAAATCAACAGGACATCTATTATTGAATCAACATAGTCTAAAACAACTATGATTTAAGTTCTATGAGCTTGCAGTTTTATTTTCTGGGATTTTTAATGCTGATTAAACTTATCTGTGCGGTTGACCATGTCATCTTCTGCCTCAGCAAAACTTTGTGAACGTACAAGACAAAATCTGGTGAATGCCCCAGACCTCCTCAAGAACCCACGCCATTCAGGTATGGCTCTGAATTGGCCACAGCAACCCACCAATTCTCCTAACTCACCTTTTCCTTGCTCCCATTGTACACCAGGCATCTTGGTCTGACTAGTTGATCGTGACTCTCTCCTGGTCCTCTGCCATTTGGAGGTCACATACCTGCTATCCCAAGGGCTACATTTGGTTTTCTTGAATGTGTCGCAGGGTGTAAGGAGTTGGGTTCAAATCATTTTGAAAACTTGTTTACATTAACCCTTGCAGATGTGGCAAGCAGAAGAGCAGAACTCACTAACTACCCTTGAGAGATCTTCCTTCCAAACAAATACTTTGATGAACAGCCAGCTTGGGGAAGAGACGAAGTTTTGTACAACATTGTTTAAATCTGTGAATGATATTTTAAGACATTTGATATGAATTCTGAAAGAACAAGATGAAAAATAAGAATTTTCATTATAGCAGGACTGAGACCCAGATAAACTAGCTTTAGATCAAGGCATAGTTAGATAGTTGAAAAGAGCGGCTGTTCAAATTAATCAAGGGCAAAAAAGTGACATAAGAGTTGCAGAAAATTGGTATTTGTATAGATATAGATTGGTTATTTGTATAGATAAGGTGAAGTGTGCCTATCGCTTATGTGTTTCTTAAGGTTCAATAAATCGGAGTTACGAGAGATTTAACTGGAGTAGCACAACATTATTCCTGAAGTGCTGGATAGGAGTTGTGCGTCATTTGTTTGTGGACTGGATTTAGCTCCTTGTGTTGGTGTAGTAATTCCTAATCATTACTCCCTCTCTATATCCAAATCATAATTAAGCACAACAGGGAACTAACTAGTTCCACGCCTGTTCTTACAGTGAGTTTGTATTGTGGTACATAGCTAATTATGTAATATCTTCCCTAAACTTCATCTTGTGGCATATTCTGGTCTTTCATTTGTCCCACCTCTGTATTCTACAGATTTCACTGTAGAATATATTTGTTTTAAGCTTAATGTCTGTCTGATATATTTGTGTGCATGCACCAACTTCAGTATTGTGTGTGCTATATTTGGCTTAAATTTTACTATTATCGCATGTCTTAAAGTGACTTGGTGTTGCTTTTATAAATTCTTTTTTCTTAAAAAATTTAGAAAAGTTATTTTATAACTCCAGACATATCTAACTGTTATGACATTCAGACAGCTATTATTGTTGTTAGTTATATTCTGTTATTCTAAAAACATTGTTGTATGCATAATTACCATATTGCATATTAATCTGTTTCATTGACTTGTTCTGTGGCTTTCAGGAGCTGATCGTAGTCACTACTTCTGGTAAGGCAATATGAGTAACTTTAAAATAGGTAACTCAGATGCAATCAATAAAAACCAAACAAGCCCTGCAGTCAGTATATTTTCATAGATCTTCAGAAATGAAGAAAAAAAATCTATTTTTCCCTTTTTTTTTAATGCCTTAGTGCAACAGTTAAAACGTCTAATAACTAAAAAGTAAACCTGAGCCACATAGTTCAGAGACAAAGAATCATCGGGGTGAAACACAGATGCAAAGAGGTGACATTTGAGAATGAACCCTTCTAAGTGCAGAGCAGCCTTCGGGGAGTGTCTGCTCAAAATGAACCTGAGCTGTAGGTGAACAACCCCAAGGGAGAGTTAATAATAATGGGAGACCTGAAACCACTTATAAATTATTCTTTAAATAATATTTTTGTTTCTTGATGCTAGTTTAATTATAATTGAAATAGAGTTGTGATATTTTTCCTTGAAAGTATTTGAGCAAGAAGAGAACATTGAGACAAACTGATATGCTCAGGAGTACTTGTCAGTCACAGCTTCAGACAATGCAAAGCCATTAATAAGGAAATGGACATGCTGAAAACAAATAGATGTATCTTTCACATCCGAGAAATTGTCTCAGTGAAGTTCAATTTTGTTTCATTTGTAAGGCAACTACAGAGTAATCAGAGAAATGGGAAACAAATTTGAATTCCTGTATGCTTTTAAAAGGGAAAGCAAACAGATGTGGATGCTCAGCAATTTTGTACTGTTTCTGTCTTGTGAGCTTATTTTTGTGTTTGACTGGGATCAGAATAGCTTCTCTTCCACTTGTAGGGAGTTCCTGTCTCATAACAAAGGGAGAATATTTCTTACTTGATGATATGTATAATAATAATGACCTTTTATTTTGGATTAATCTTATCAGTTCCTCAAAAATGCAGTTATACTAAATTAAAACCCTACAGATAATAATATGATGCATTATGTAACTGAGGTAATTGGAAAAAGACCATTACATTTTAAACTACTCCCTGTATTAATGTAAGGTCAACACCAACATTTTATTGGCTTTTTAATAATGTAGACTCTTTGAAATCCTTTGCAAGGCAATCTTAGTATCTTACATTTTTCCAGAGTTGTAATTAAGGATAATGTAATTAAGGATTTCCTTGATTTCCATTTCAATTGACTTCAGCAATGGGTAGTTAGAGCTCTATATTTTTGTTCTTCATCACGCATACTCAACACTGACTCACTTCCTCCACATTAGAGAAATAATGCTCCTCCTCCGAGTATCTGCACTCCTCAGAGCAGACTAGCAGTGTCTAGAGCCCATTTCCTTATGTCTGACACATTTCCCTTTGGAAGGCAGAGGCCAGTATCCACATGTAGTCACGGGTTCGCCTCTCCCCTGTGTGGCTGCCTGGGCCACCAGGCTTTACACTACTCAGTTTGTGGCTGCACTTCTCCGTGAAATGCTCTTGTCTGGGGATAAGACACACAGGTGTGTGTTGGCATCCCATTCCTGCAGAAAGGATAGATCTGAGCCGTGCTTGTGGTAGAAACTTGGACTTGGCTTGCTGCAGCCCTCCAAGCAGATTTCCAAATCTCCATAAATAAATTAATAAATCAAAGACAAATCAGGAAAATACTGCTTTTTAGTGGTAGTAGTACTTAGTGCTCATCCTGTGCTAATTCAGGAATGACAAGACTTAAACATTTCAACTCTGTAGTAGCATTCACATGGATAACAAATTCGTTCTGACATTTAAAAATATATACAGTATTATATTGAATTATATTAATGTCAGTATTTTAAGAGATTTTAAGCATGTTCTTTTGTCCGAACAAAAATACAGTGTCCATTATTTTAGGAATGCATTTATCCTTGTACAGTCATTTTAGGAATTAGTGTAGTGCAGGTCTCAATGCATGAAAAGAATCAATAGAAATATTAAATGTGTTACCATTACAAGAGGACTTTTGTCCCATAAATTTTGTAAGAAGTGGCCTGCAGACACTAAGTTTTACTGAGAGAAGCAATTAAATACTGTATACAGCTTAATAACAATCAAGCCAGCTAATGGTGTGAAGAAATTGCATCAACAGTTCCAAAAATATCATTCCCAACTTTTCCTGATTGCGTGCATGCAGATGCAGCAATGGATATTCAAACGAATATTTGTTTTTCAAGCTACCCAAATATGTTATCTCGATGAAAGCTGATACAAGCACACAAGTAGTTTAGAATATTAGTTAATGGTAGGTGGATTGCTGCTGCTGTCTCTGGGAGGCCAGGCCTTCACTACTGCGGCCCAGTTTGTTCACTGGATTAAATGTACTAGAGAGAGATTACTCCTGTGATTAAATGGCTTTCCGTTTGGTACTTATTGACTTAATGTATAGCAGAAGACAAACCTTTCAAACATATTTCATAGACAATTTTTATTTGTGGTGTAATATAGCAAAATTGCAGAAACAACCTTTCAGTATCTCTCTCTTATCTTGGGTAAAACTGCTTGGCTGAAGCAAAATATTGAAAAGGAATCTAATTTCCTGAATGAAAATTTCAGTGCAACAAAGATCTGCAAGATGAAGAACATGGCTTTTTGTCTTGTTTTGAGGACCTTGACAGGTCTGTCTTTGTCATACTGCTGACAAACCTGTATTAACCTGTGAATCAGATCAGTGGCTATGCAACATATATATATATAAGGAAATATAACCATAAAATTTGTTTTCCATTTTTCACAGAAGAATCTAAATAGATGCCTGACAGGAATCTAGTATGGATTCTGTATTTCTCTTGCACTGAATTCTTTTGAAAGCTAACAGGGCATTAGCAGAAGAGGCATAACAGAGTTATAGGATTGTAGAAAAAAAAAATTATGGTCAAATCTACCCAGCAGCCCAAACTCCAGCTAGTTTCTGTATGTTTCACATGATTTAGGTATAAGTCAAATGGATGAGGTATTATAAAATCAGACATTTGTCCTTTTTAATTCCCACTCTGTTTTGGGAGTTTTGATGTTTAGATTAATAATATGGGAAAGATCCTGCACTTGAATACCTGTCATATTTGGGCACCGAGAAAAGAGAAGGTCATAGCGATCAATCCTGTAGGAAACATTTTAATGGATGAGACAAAATTATTATGAAGGGTCATATATCAAGTATGGCATGAAAAGGTTACCTGTTTGAACTCAGAAATTAGAAATATATCCTAAATTTGCTCTCTGAAGTCTGTATGTGAAAGAAGAGAAGATCTTTTAGATGGAATACCATAAGTTACGGGACATTTGAAAGTTATGGAAGGTATAAAGCAGCATCCCCCATACCAGGAACAGAAGAGGAGTGTGTGTGTTCAGAAGGACTGTGGTGATGGTCTGCATGTGCCTGTGAGAATGAAAGAAAGCCAAGTACTAGTTTGCAATATGTATATGTAATCTCTTTCTTCATTGCTCTTCATTATTTTCCTCATCGCTTTATCGCCCTCCTTTCAGGAAATTGTAGTGTGGCAAGGGTAGATCTCTTCTCCAAAATAACTACCAATAGGACAACAGGGAATGGTCTCAAGTTGTGCCGGGGGGGAGATTCAGGTTAGACATTAGGAAGAATTTCTATGTGGAAAGAGCGGTGAAGCATTGGAACAGGCTGCTCAGAGAAGTGGTAGAGTCACCATCCCTGGCAGTGTTCAAAAAACATGTAGATGAGGCACTTAGGGACATGGTTTATTACACTTGGTGTTGAAAGTTCTATGGTTGGACTCAATGATCCTAAAGGTGTGTTCCAACTGTTATGATTCATGCTCATGAGGAAGTGCCAGGGACCTTCCCGGAGAGGCTGCAGCTTGTGGGACTGCAGAGATAATAATCTGCTTCTGGGGAGGAGTCCATTATCCTCAGGCAGGACACATGTAATATATCAAAAAATGGTGCTTTCCCTGCTAGAAGCTTTTTCCTAGGCCAATGAGAACTGCTGCCTGTGAAACTGCTAGCAGAAGCTAGCACTGCACCACAGAGGTATACAGGACGCTTACCAAAAAGAGCCACTGCTCCTAAATTTAAAGAAGGGTTCACCTTTATTTATTCTACATAGATCTTAGTTATTGACAGCAGAAAGCTTGAGCAATTTGATAACCTAATATTTAGTGCTAAGAAAAGGCCTAGCAGCATTAATATTCGAAGAGTGGGAGACTGACAAGCCCATGCAAACTTGCCTTAACCGAGTCCTCTTGTCTTACTGTGATCACAAGGAGAGGATGTCACTAGAAGAGGAAGTTTCAAATGATGGTCATAACTAGGACATTTGCCATTAAGATTCCCCAAAGCATGGAAGCTTCCTTCATTCAGGACTGGGTTCAGGACTGCTTCCTGCATAGTAGTTTGCAACAGGAGACAACATGTGAAGGAGTTAGCTACTGAGAAAGATAATTTAGTGATTTTCATCCCTTTTTTTTAGGATCTAAGGAATGAGTGATTGAAGTTTGGAGAATACTTTGTGAGAGCTGTTGTCTGTGTCTCACAAGTAGGTGGTTACTTGTTTCTCTCTGCAGACAGCAAACCATGAGAATCTCTGCAGATGTTCACCTTAGGGGCAGGAGGAATTTTTCTGGAGGTTTATGGTAGTCTCTCAGAGACAAGGCAAAGCTAAGTGAGCCTGACAAAAAGGTCTAGCTCTTAGATACTCTTCACAGTATCTAAGCAGAAAGTACCCACCTAAACTGGTAATAGGACTGAATAGGAGTAAACAGCTTTTGTGGAGGACCAGATTTAGTCATTGCAACAAACAGATTTACAGCAAATCTAGAATGATTTTCCAGAATAATTGTGTATCTTCTGAAATTGGGCAGAGGAATTGCTAAACTTGTGTGGAATGAAAGGGTGTGTTGTAGGGTATATTGCGAGGTGCTTGAAATGTGTTATTTACCCGCACAAAAAAAATCACTGGGCAGAAAATAGGGATGCAGGGTGGAGCAGGCAGCAGCTTAGCTAATATCAAGGAGAGAATTGCCAAATGTCAGGAGCATTGTTGAATGCTCAGCTGAGGTACAAGGGAATCAGACCAACCAGTTGTTGGTGTCAGTTCTCATGGCAAGGATCCTGTACCAATTTTGCAAGAATGATAAAGAAAAGATGGATGACTTGGGCTATGTGTATTAAATCTGACAGTGTTCCACGATCAAATAAATAAACTGGAGTCTAGCAAAACCACATCCCGTCCATCTTGCTTTGCGCAGCCAAATTGATGGGCCTTTCCCCATAAACAGACTGTCCTACTGCTGAGGAAAACACATGCATTTTAACTTCAAACTCTATCCTTCTTTTCTGTCACAAAAAGGATTTCAAACATGGTCATTACAGCACCTAAGAAGACACCTAACAGTATGTCTAGCATTTGCTATTTTACTGCATCTCCTGTCAATAAGGGTGAAATCAAATTGATATACAGATACTATTTCAGCTCCTTTATTCTGAAAAGAGTTATTTTTTTCATAATTTGTTATTTATAGAAACTTTTCTTATAGATTCTTTAGTTACTAACAGACAAATGGAGGATGACTTACATTTTCAAATGTCAAATTAAAAACACAAAAGGGAGCATTTAATGGATTGTGGAATTGCTTTCCATGACTAAAAGGCAAAGCTATTCAATCGGAATTTGCTTTTCTGTTTCCTACTGAATGTAGGTAGTCAGTCATTTGTACCTCAGATTGGCGTTATAAGTGAGTATCTTCAAGTATGCAGATATGCCCAGTACAGAGCATGTTGATCATGCTGATGCAGAGTAAGAAAAGAGAAGAAAGAACTCCTGATTTTTCCAAAATCTTGTTGTAACCCCCCCATTTTTTCTTCAGTCAAATCTATTACATAAAATTTTAAATTGAGGTATAATCCTATTCAAACAAGCAAGATCAAATATGTTCAGTTATCAGATAGGAAAAAATAAATTACATTTCACATTTTGAAAGCTTTGATAGTTTAGTGGCGTTCTTATTTGAAAATGATTTCTGTCATCTTGTGAAGAACACAATTGTGATCGGTACAGAATGCTAATACTGAAAAATGAACATTTTGCCTATGAAGGTGTCATTTTTCCCAAAATGGATTTAATTAACTGTTTGATCTAGTAATTCCTCTTCCCATCCATGGTATCTATTCAAAACTTAACCTATTTTTACAACAGCTGTATGCCTTGAGTAATAGATGCCCTTTGATATACAAAGTCTTTTGGACAATACAGGCAGAGTAAGCTCTGCTCATTAAATTAGGAAAATTAGCATAATTGTGATAGGCAAATATTATCTTCTGGATAGTCATGTAATACACAGTTCTGAAATACTTTGCCTGAAATTCCCACTTGTGCAGTATTATTCCTAGCTTGAAATAAAAGGCATTTAAGGACATTTGTCTAGTGTAGTCATATCTAGAAAATAGTGTTTGTTGGTGGGATGACTCACTTCATCATTGTTTATAGCACATATTGTCTCACATATTGTGAGACACCAAACTTAAGGACTTCCTGAAGAACCTTTATCTTTTCTGAGAAAAAAAGGAGGAAAAAACACTTCAAATGCTGAGTGAACTCAACCTCCCCTGGAAGCTGAGGAGATCCAGATCAAGTTCAGAACAAGCTATTTGTGGAAAAAGTCCACAGAATAGAAATTACTGTACATACATTTTGTGAGCTCCTAACAATTCCCTCCTTTTGACATTTGCTGTACAAGCAGGATTACTTGCATCTCATAAATATACCATCAATATTCTGCTTGACTAATACACATGCTCAGTGGCTGGGATTACCATTGGGTCTAGCTTACTGGGGAAAGATAGTGTCCTTCCTCTGTCTGCAGTCTCTGAAACTGGTCATCTGGGATTTTTTAAATCTCTCAGTGCTTCATGCATTTTCATGTTGATATTTATCTCTGAGTTTATGACTTGCTACTGCCAGCAAAATGATTTCATTTTTTTTTTGTCATTGTTTCTGGTTTTCTTGCCTTTTTTATTAACATTTTTTTTTAATTTTTTTGTTTGCTTGTTTTTAATCAACAGCCCAAAAGAAATAACTTCGATGCTTTACTGTATGTAAAAGCTTATTATTAATCGTTTCATGAGACTTGCTGGAAAGACCCTGTAAAGCTGAAACTATTGAAAATGAAGTAGAAGCAACCTGACATGCAACATTATCCTAAAAACTTACCTGTATAATTATCCTTGGAGATATTCATCTTAGCTAAAAATCATGGATGGGTTAGCTCCTTAAGTGCTTAAATTTGTTGATAATTCACTATACTATATAACAATATATTGTAATGTCTGTGTAACAGAAACATCCCTTTAAAGTGATTTAAACAATTACGGCTTTATAAAAATAAAATTGAAGTAATAAATAGATGCAGCTTTCAAATGGGAGCATCCACTGGCTTGTAACAAAGGCATTTACAATAATATATATTTTTTTCTTTTTGTAATTTCATTATATAAAACGATTTTCTTTAGTATTATGATAATAAATTTATTTCAGTAGTGATTAGCCCCTGTAATAGTATGCTACTCACAAGCTCTAGCTTTGCATTTGCAAGGCTATAAGGCACATTACAGAGCAGAGAACAATATAATGATCACATAGTTGTGAAGGTTAGTCACTACATTATGCTACAGAGGAAGACTCTCCCAATTGTGTTGCTAACCTTTTGAGAGAGTGGACTACACTTAACATATTTCTATTGCCCTTGGGGTAGCATGGAGTTGATCCTGCTGTAGTGCTATAACATCTCAGAATCAAGTGAGCTGTTTTTGCAGACAGGCAGACTTGAAAGTAAAGCAGTAATCCTAGTTTCTTCTCTTTCTGCCCTCTCCCACATTATGGAATAATTTTTTCATCTGTGTTGCATTACTTCATGAAAGTGGCTGTTCTCCTGTCATCTTCCACTTCTTGTATTTCAATATACTAATTTATTTCCAGTTTGTTTTGCTTGCAGGAAATCATGAAGTTTCCCATGTTTACTCTATTAAGAGGAGTTCTGTAGCAGTTTCTTCTGATAAGCTATTCCTTTGTCTTGTCTATATCTGTCTTTCTCTTGTGGAAGAAGATCATGGAGGAAACTGAACCAGCTCACATAAGTTCCTGAGCTTCAATGCAAGACTTTAATACAAATACCCTACTATAATAATAAAACACTTTCTTGCTCTAATCTAATAGCCCTTCTCCTTGAAGGGACTTGCAGATACCAAGACTGCAATAGTAATTTGCAGAAATTTCTCCAATTTTATTTATTTATTTATTTTTATTCTAGAGCTTCTCTCAAACAATATACTATGCATGTTATTGCATGACTTATTTATACCCAGAATTCACAGTTTTAAATATAATTCACAGATTGTAGCATCTTTCGGTTGTTACAGTATGGTATAATGTAATTTTCTTTAGGCATTTATTAGATTCCAATAGATCATTTTATTTAGTGTAGGAAAAGTTTTTGGAATGCTCATTAAATTTGTGCTTGGACAAGTTGGAGTTAATTCAGGAAGAAAAAAGAACAGAAAATCTTTGAAGATAGGTGAAGGTCAAGGGATGAAGGAGTGGCAATGTCATTAAAAAGTCTCCCCACTAAGAGTCCCCCTGCTAAGAGTACGTAGTGTAATATTTGTTCTAGTACTCTTCAGTCACTTCAGAACACATAGGTGACAAAAAAACTAGGATTTTCCTGGATTATTCAAGGTGGATCTTTCTGGAATAAATTAGTCCACTATGAGTTAATTTTCTTCCGCAATAGATCACACAGCTGAGTGGGCAGTCATTAAGTATGTGGTCTCTAATGAGACCTTCACCCTATCTCTTACCACCAGTATCATAAAGACGGACTTCTTAAAAAAAACCCTATGCCTGAGGTTAAATCACTATGAAATAAATCCAGAAGTTAAAAAGCAAAGTACTCTAAAAGGACCACCCGGAATGAAATTTAAATGGGTACTGCAGTTGTCTAGCCAGGCCTGTGTCCGGTGAAAGTTATGGTAAGGACTAGGAAGGTGACATCAAAGTGAGACTGCTTGTCTAAAAGAAAATGAGGATGTGTTGGATGACAAGAGATAAACCAGAGAATTGACATGAAGGCGATGAAATTCAGAGAAGACAACTGCAGTGTGTGACAACGGAAAGGAGAAAAATTAACTTCACAGATGTAGGACTGGGAATTGCTGGCTGGGCAGTGCTCCAACAGGAGAGCAGCTGGAGGGTTTAGAGCAGCTTAAACACTATGCAGCAACCAAGTATTGCTGCTGGGGAGAACAACAGCTAATATTCCAAAAGGAGGGAAGCCCTGTTTCAGATTGTCTCCTCAGTTTGGAGGATTACAAATTAGAGAATATATGGGCAAAAAAAAGCAACTGAAAAAATCAATGTAAGAAAAGCTGTCCTTTGGGAAAAAGCTGACTAAACTAAGAAGAACTTGTTTTGTTTTCTGATTTATCAAAGCATACTTTGGAGGAAAAGAATGATTAATTCTACTGGGATAGGACAATTGACGCTATCTGGGAGGAAAAAAAAAGACTACAAGGAAATAGAGTATGAGAACAAACCATGCAGAGTTCCGGAAACAAGTATTTACCAGCAATGGCCTTGGAGTAATTCATTGTAGCTGAGGGATGGAGCCAAGGTTGTCTTAAGATCCTTTTTGTTCCTTTTTTATGATTCTATTATCATCGTGTTGCATTATCTTCTGTGCTGCAAAGCATGATTCATATAAGACAAGTCAAAAAACGGAGGTCTGACAGACCTGTTTAATGAGATGAGAAAAGGGGGCAGCAGATGAACACCCCTGATTTAGAAAAAAAATTCTGACAATGAATTATAGCAAGAATTGGAATCCTGCCCTGCCTCCCCACACCCTTTTTTACCTGGGCAGCACCTGCATCAGAGACCAGATACTGCTTTTTTTCTGTTGGGCTTAATAATTTTTCTCCTTGTGGATGTGTTTAACTGTGTTGTGGTTTGGGTGACAGTGTCATTGTGAGTTGCAGAGAGGCATGCTCAGCTCTGCATCTGTGCACAGGGTGACAAGAGCAAGAACAAAGCTGTTGTGGCAGCAGCAGTGAAGTTGAATAAAATATGTCCATGATTTGTGAGGAGTGAGCACCTAACAACTCAGCCTAAGCCTATATTTCTTCTTATTTTCCACGAAGGTCAAAAGTCATTGCAGCTTGTGATACTGAATTGAAAAGTCAATAATAAAATCACGCTCTCATATGCAAGGCTGCTCTACTGAATATTAACACAGGCAATGGAGGCATATTTCTGTGTGGAATCTCTGAAACAAGCTATAAATGATAAATGCAATGAGAAATCTTGGCTCACTTTCTGCCCGTTGAAAATAGCACTGTGCTATTTGCTGTGATCTTTAGCTCCAGTACACCTAGGAACACCTATGTAATCATTAAATTAAAGATTAAACAAGAGGAAGCTTTTCAAAGTCAAATAGTTATTTCTCTGAAATTGCTTTCTCTTAGATCCACCTGATTCCTAGCATACATCTTTAAGATGAGAGCAAAAAAGTCCCTTTTTGTCCTGTTTGTACAGGGCATGATATTTCCAGGCTCTGACTCAATAAAATAATTTAAATTATTCCTACAACCGAGAACACTTCTGACCCCTCTCAAAGGTCTTTCACTCCACTTTCATCTGCAGAAATGTTTTCAAGTGACACTTTGATCTTGATCTCAAAAAACTGTAGTCTCTGAAAAGGTAACGTGATGTCTTTCACTTGAGAAAACTCCTAGGGAGTAAGGTTGCCTAAAAAAATGTGGTTTTCCTCTGCACAGAGAGAACTGTCTTACCTACTTTACCCCCGAAGCTGCTGAGTGATTAACTCTTTTGGCGTGACTTTCTCTTTGAGAAAACTTCCTGGCAAAAAAATCCATTGTTTTTATCAGTTTTTCTAGTGAAAGATCTTTTCTTTTGCAGCCTGGTGACTGTCTTCTCTTTCAAAGGTTTTATGTTATTATACTGATAATGCCCAGAAGGTGTTTCCTGGCTGAGAAATAATCACTTGCCAGAAAGCAAATGTTGTGGTTGTTTTATTTATAACAAATGAATTCTGAGGATCGTGAGCTTATTTGTTTTTGGTATGGTGAAAAAGCTATGCTTGATTTATTCTTAGATTATTTTAATATTGCTTTAAAACAAAGAGCAAACATGTGCTTTTGTTGCTGTGGGTGTTTTTTGTTTCGTTTTGTTTTATGGCTGCCAATGAGCTACTGAGTGCTTGGAGTACTTTAAAGTATTTTCCCTTTCCTGCATCATATCTCCCCAATGTTTTTTGTATCATAGTTTTATTTATGAAAAGGCTTTCCTTTCCAGAATGTGAATAATTCATTGCAAAAGGAATGGAGAAAGAGCTTATGAACTGAAACTGCCCTTGAACATTAGTCCTGCTGAGTTCTCACGTTACAGTGCTGAGGGGAGAGCAGCACCTGCTCCTCTGGTGGCTTCTCAAGGACTTCCATGAAGATGCTGACTTTGATGTGCACACGAGTCTGATGATAAAAATTTGTTGCAACTGTAATAAAAATTTCTTAGTGAACTCATTGCAATTAACATTTTAGGCAGATTACTTAAGAAACTTTTGCCAAGAAAAAAGAAAAGCATAATTATAAATGGCAATCAGTACCCGATGGAGGTATTTTGCATTAGATCAACATGCCTGTTCTTGGGGAGTAATCTTCATGCAATATAAATATATATAAATACAATTTCTTAATTCAGAAATGTTATGCAAATTATAGCTGACATTACCATATTCAGAATGATCATATACTGGGAAGTTATGATCTGAATATACATAAATTATGATTATATACATATATTTATTCTCTGACTCTGTAGATTGAGTTACTGACAAGCTGAAGTCGTTAGGAAACAAGACAGTAGTTCACGTTTTCACTGAGTAGCTTCCGTGTCTCTGCTTGCATTATTTTACAGACATCAGAAATTGTATAGCATTTTGTAGACAAGATGTCCATAATTGGACTCGTAGTTGTGTGAACCTCGGCCTGCTGTATCCATAGTTAAAGCAGGCCTTCCAGTAACTGAAGAAGTGGCTACAAGATTCAGTAGTGCAATCTAGGTGCTCTGGGATCTCCTTGTTGAGTGAAAGTCTTGCTCCTTGTTTGCAGGTTTGTGCTGCTGGGCAGCATGACAACTTAATGTGCATTTTGTACTAACAGAAACTAAATCAGGTAATTTTAGTGAGGAGAGAAGAGGTGAGGAACATGCTGCTTCCTATATTGAAAAGGATTTGACCACTGAACTGGTCAAATACATCCTGAAAGGGTACATTTGCAAATGCAAAGCTCTAACTGCAGCACGGTGCCGTACCTGGAGATGTAGAGGCTCTGCTCTTCCACCACAGGTTAGTGCTTAAGCAACTTCATCACTATCTAGCCTGGCTGACATGGTCCTGTTTTGGACAAGAAAATACTGAAAGCTCCTGGGTTTTAAAAGATATTATTAATTTCCTTTTAAACTAAGTTGCCCATGAGCCTGAAATATACAGAGATGTGATAAAACAACTCTACCTCCGTGATACAGAGGAATTCAATAAAGAAACAGACTTTTAATTCACGATACATATTCACAACACGAAGATCACTTTGAAAAGGTAGTGATGAAAATAACCACAAAACCAACTGCCGGTCTTAGAAGACATCTGGAGAGATGGCAGAGCCTTGGAAGTCAGTGCCAAACATCTTGGCTTGCAGAAAACCCCAGAGGGAGTTCCATGAGTGATTGCTGCATAGTGCTGCCAAAAAGACTTCCCCAGCCTTTGACTGATTTACATCAGCAACATCAATTTTAATTTTGCTTTGCATTTGTTGTTTGATTATTTACTAACAAAAGTTGTTTCCTGCTTGTTGATATCTGTAAAGATATGTTCATTTCAAATGAAATGCTAACTTTATAATAACTTCAATATTTTTTGTTAACCATAATGCTGGCAAAACCATTGCACATTAAATAAAACAAATGTCTATTTGAATTTTCAAATTTCACAATTTAATTATGTTGAAAAACTAAGGATGAAGTAGTCCATAGATTTTTTGTGCTTTTTTGAGGGGTGGTGCTAGTGAGGGTAGTATTTGTCTGCCTATATTTGGATGGATCAATTCAATAATTTAAATTTTAAAATAATTGTAGTAATTTGAGTAAAACTGTCTTAAATATGATGACTATACAAAGCAAAAGATAAGTCTATTTAAACATACTTTCCATATAAAATAATCAAGCATATTAAATAAAATAAGATCTGTAGCTAATAGATGTTAGCGACTGCTTGTGGTCTCTATATTCTTTTTGTTTTTTGTCTGTTTTCAGTGATGAAGTGGGACACTAGCTTTCTAGTTTTCTAATTTCCTGCTGAGGTGTTTATATTTAGTGTTTATATTTAGTTTATAAGAAACTCATATATTATCACACAAATATTATAGTTTTATATTCATAAATATAAATAAATAAAATATATTCAATAGCTTTTGTACAGTTACTCTTCTCCTCGTAGATTAAATAAATAAATAAAAAGTTGGACTTTCTATTTGTTTCTATTTGTGGAAATAATGCCCTTTAAATTTTGTTTGTATTTTGGAATGACAGGATCCTTTCTACAGTGTAATAGATTGACTATTAATTAGTCCTGAACAAATTCAATAATTTGTGCAATGTTATGTGGTTTTAATTGTGTGAATTCTTACTGACATGCAGTGTCTAAAAACAAAGCGTTTTTCAAAATTCATTATCCAAATCTAACCCCATCTCTCTCTCTCCAGATGGGCAGGTTAGTGCTGGTTCAACTATATCTATTCATAATATATAAATGGATTTACTCACATCTTGATATTTAGTAATGGCTATTTTAATATCAGAGAGTGTAGACTCATTTCGTGCCCAGTTCAGCATTCTTCTTTTCTGGGAATGGTTTGTCTTCTGCTTGTTTTTTATTATTTGACAATCTTTATCTCCTCAAGCATATCTCTTATTCCAAGGGTCAATCTAAGGACTATTTGATACCTTAGGTAGTTTTCTTAAGCGCACTTCATAGAAAATAGAGCCTTGCCATAACTTTTAAATGTTGTAGTTTTCCCTATTGTGATACCACTAGTGACTGTCAAGTTGACATCAGTTGTACAGTGTATGGCTTAAAGATGATCATTCTAGATTATAGCTGATGTTGCAATACTGAAAAGTTTCTTTCCTCTCAAATTACAAATCAAAGGTGGATTGCCCTCTTTCATGGCAAAATCTATGGAAGGCACTTCAGGAGAGGAAAACTGAACAATGCGGAGTATGTTCTGGAACCCATCTCGGATTGCTTGTATTTTCAGGAGAGCAACAGCGTAGGTTTCATCTGCCTTATTTTAGGTCTGTACAGAATTAACATTTACTTCCAGGCTGATTCTCTAAGGCCCAGTTCATCCCACCAAAAGGTAGAAGCCTGGAGAGAGCAGACCACGCATATCCTGGACGGACCTTTTCTCCCTGTTGGTTACTAAAGGAGTCTGGACAGCTGCAAATTCTTGAAACTCGGGGAGATAAATCCTACTTTGCGAGATAACAATTTTCATGTTGAGTTTTCTTCACTGTAAATTTGCTGGGCACAGATAATAGCCTTTCTAGCAGCAAGACTACTCTGAAGTTATACTTCGTGACAATTCTTATTTCCATAGGTGAGAGGTTTCATTAAAAGGGGTAATGGCTAGTGAAGTGGATTCGGTGGAACATATAAATGCAGTCCAGATCTGATTTATCTTCTCTTTGTGAATTCTGCTGGGCCATTACATTCCCCATTGTACTCCCTGAACTTGAAATGTCAGCAAGACTTTCCAATTCACTTCCTCATGGCAGATGCAGAAAAAAATTCAGCAAAGCAAAGGTAATGTGAGATAAATGAAAGTGCAGTGCAGGTAAGGGGAATTTGAGTTACAGGAAATTTCAGCATTGTATTTTTGCAACTAGAAGGATCTTAAGGAACTTTGCAAATCACAAAATTCCTCCTACCTTCTTGCTAATAAACATACCAAAATGTTTTGGCAAAATATAGATTTAACCCTTAAAGAATTTTTTTTCCCTAAAAACACTGCATTTCATTTGCAAAATCATTACAACTGAAAATTTTTGACCAACTGTAGGGTGCAGTGCTCATTAGAGAACACATTTGTTTGGGATTAATTTCTATTATAACTCCAGTGAAAGTCACATTATAATGTGACTTTCTGATTGCTCCAGTTTGTCTGTTTAAATAAATGTATGTCTTGGTAGCTCTATTTAAAATTAACAACATTATTCCCAGTTAAAGCAGCAGTGTACAAAAACACATGTACAATTGTCCTGTAGATTTTAACAGCCTGTCAAGACCATTTGGACATGCAGATGCCTTCTTTCACCACTAGATTCAGCCACTCAAATTTCAGAGTCATTTTAATTGCCTGGTTTCCTACCTTCAGAAGAATTTGGTGAGATCTGCCTCAAATCCAGTCTGACTTTGGAAGCTGATTCTCCGGATACTTGAATTGCAACAAGAAAAATTTGAAGACAAAGACCATTACATTTTAGAAGATCGTGCCTGTTGTCCTTAAAACTGGTAAGCTACCACAGCTGTGCACATGCAAGTAACAAAAAATGAGGCCAACTGCTCTTTGGCCAGGAACAAGGCACTATGCACAGGTGCTAGAGCTGTGCCAAGAAATAATCTATTGTGTTAATGTGTCATGTGGGAGAGAGAATGTGTAATTTTGAAGCTTCTGCTGAATAAATTGTGGCTGGTGCTTTCATAGGCTCAAATGCTTCATTGAGAGAAAAACAAACTGAACTCATGTCTTGAGTGATATTGTGGGTAGTCCTGGAAACACATGGACACTTATTATACATAGGCAGAGCAGACCTATTCAAAATGTGTGCTGTTTTTTTTCACAAGTTAACTTGAGGGGGAATTTTCTGACCTGGTGTTGCCAATGAGATTTATACATTACGCTAAAGGTTAATCTAAAGTATATTTTTATATCAATATTGCATAGTGCAAAGATGCATGTTAATGTAACAGCCACTGAAGTTGGCCTTGAGTAAGAAAATGTTTCACTTTTACCTGATTCAAAATGATCAAGGTCAAGTTTTAAAGATATTCAGTCTGAAGCATATTAGAGGGCATTAAAGATATATCAAATAATCATAAAAGCCTCAAACACTCAGTGCCTCAAACACTCAATTAGTAGTTGTAGTTGTTAAATTGGACTGGTGGTAAAGTTTGTAGAGATAAAATTCCATTAAGATGATTAGGGAAATTTACACAAAGTTCTCTATTTACCATTCAGTTTTTCATGCTTAGATATCCTTTACAACTGAGATACTAAAATAGATAGTTGTGTATGTTTGCATATAGATACAGTTTAAATTTAGGAGCTTAAAGTCTGTTTAAAAAAAAAAAAGTTGGAAATCTACCAAGATATTCTCAAAATCCAAAAAAGAGGCAGAATTCAGATGTGCTAAGTCAAACCAAGAAGTGTAGGAAAACAGAAAATTTAATGGCAGCTGTAGCGTATTTCTTCTGTAGCTATTTTTGCCATCAGTTGGTCTGTCTCATATTTAGAGTGGAAGGTCATGTGGGAATGCAGGAGGCCTGCAGTGGAAAAGGAGAGCCTGCTTTTCATAGCTTATATGGGGTTCCACGGGTTTTTTTTTCCTAGTGCAGGTTGCCAGTTTTAATGAAATTTGTAATGTAATGTTTAAATCAACAAATTTAAATATGAAAGCCATATTCAACTTTAACTGTAGAACTTGAAGAGTCATTAATGTGGAAAAAAGTCAAATTATAATATGATCAAAGGGTACTTTAAAAACTCATATGCTGATGACTGGTTTTATTCCTCACCACCATATTCCAATGACATGTTATTTTCTCCTATTCTTTCCTCTCCCTGACCCTCAGATATTCTGCCGTTTCCCACCCTCCAAAAGCACATCTGGAGATCAGAGACTATTGCTAAACATTTTTCAGTCAAGAGAAAGACAGTCTGAGTAGTCTTTAACCTTTGTTAACATATTTATCCTTTGCATTGCTCTACCTGTCTGTAATAACGTTGTAGTCTCGGAGCTCTTACACTTTCATTTTCTTGGAGTTACACATATTTACTAATAGTTCAGGTATTATAATATTTTGTGGCAATTTGTAATTAAAAAAATGATACTTAAGATGTTAATTATATATTCTATGTAAGGAAAAATATGATTTAAGATACTAATTTTTAGAAAGATTCTAATCTTTCTTTTTTTTCATTTTCAAGATAAAGTTGTATTAATTTATTTTTGCAGGTCTAACTCACGAAAGCAGCAGCACTTGTGTGTTCATGTTTTAAATAATCAGCAGTCTATTTTCCTTAATTTGTCAAAAAGTAAAGATCTGAAAAAAAAAATCTAAGGGAGATTTGCCATAAAAGTAATGGATTTTATTTTAAATAATTGCTACTTTCCTATGACTCATACTTGTGATAAATGGCCGGAGGAACAGAGTTTTAATTTTTTTTTCTTCGAGAAATTAATTTAAAAAATATATTTTTTGCTAATGCATAAATCAATATCATTGGTAACAGAGGATTTAAATGCCAGCTATATACTAGGTATAAGATTGCTTCTTGCCAGAGTGTTGAGCGTTTGACTGTGCTGGAGCCTGCTCAGCCTGTGAGGCCAGGGCAGGTTACCTGAAGCTGGCACCCAGTCACCCAGTAAGAGGTTTCACTTGCATTTTCTTTAAAAGGTGGAGGCAAAATGTGTGTGGCGGCTTGCGAGGCTTTTGAAGGGCTATAGTGGTCCGAAGGTTTGAGAACTACAGAAATAAGGGAAAAAAATTATGTTCCCTAAGTGCTTATCTGTTGATCAGAGTTTCTTCACGTTAATTTGTTTCTTTGTTGTTCCCAGAATAACACGTCAGTTTCTGAATACCCAAATGCATTTTCAGTGAGGTTTCTTCTAATGTATTTCCCCTCACACAATTAAAAGCACCAGGGAATTTCTTTCCAGTTCAAAGATTGCTGATTGGTGATGTTACCTAGTGATTTTCCTGTTCTGGATGTCTCTCACATTTCCATGTTAAATTAAAAAATTACTTCCTTAAAAAAGCAAAAGCTAGCCCTGAAAAAACAGTGTCTGTTCTTACTTTTGTAAGATTTTTTTTTCTTTTCAATCACCAATTTAACGTGAACATACGTATTGTAAATAATTAAATTTGAAAACATCTGGGGGGAAAGTAATCATGTAAGTGAGAGCACAGTTTTCAGCTGTTTTGTTTCCTGTGAGAACCTCCAAACTGGAAAGTATTAAGCTTGTTGATGTGCAGTTCATGTCAGTAAGTCTTTCCATAGTTGTGAATGCACTAACACCCTTTTTAAAATTATTATGATTTTTTTTTTCTTTGG
>JAUBNY010000700.1:11039960-11082257 GCA_032275445.1 Crypturellus soui
TCACTGCACAGGTCTCTGATCATCTCTTGTCTTATAGAACTGGAATATATAATGTATTGCAAACTACATCACCTATAGGTATCAAACATTAAATCTGAATAAATGGTAATCTTTTCCTTTGCAGATGTAGACATCAGATATAAATGACTGTGATAATAAGGTTAGCACAGTATAAAATTATATCATCTCAGTTCTTACTACTGCACCAACTGTTTAATAAAGTCCTGAATTCCATATTTATTCTTTCCTGTACTTACCTAATTACTTAATTATTTTTCAGTATAAATGCTTTAGATTAGACACTACCTGCAGTACTGTGACAGTGCAATAAAGCATAAGGGAATGTCTCACATATTGGGAGAAAAAAAATACAGATGTAACATAAAATGCTATTAAGTCAGAAGAAGTGATAGAAGTTGATTTCAATGTGTTAGTTACTGCTATCCCATTTGTGAGGTAGGGCTAATTTTTCCACATTACTGTAAAATGAACAATTGTGCTGTCTAAAGTATTGCACTGGCCCACCAGCTGACAAGCAGCTGGATATAAACTGGAAATCCCTCTTCTAAGAGAAAACTTTAATCACTGTAACTGTCTACTACGATCCCTTGTTCTTAGGGTGTTTTCTCACGCTCTGCCTGGTGCCTGCTGCAGATCGGAATAGCTTGACTGTATACAAAATTTAGCAGATGCAAAGTTCCTCATTTTACCGACAGAGAAATCTGTGTCAGCAGATGACTTCCAGGCCAGCTACTAACATCTTTTTTTAAAGTTACCCTGGTTCCTGTACTTATTTTCTAAAACTTATTTGTTTTCATTTACTACTGTGTTTCTTCTTTTCTTCCCTCCTGTCAGAAATTAGTCCACCCATTGTAGCCATTGTCCCAGAAAATAAAAGAACGGCTTTTTTGCAGCCAATGTTCTTAGGGCAGTTAATGATGTTCTTCAGACAGTGCCGACCCCTGAGGCCCTTTCTCAAAAAAATAGTTCATGAGACTACCCTTGCTGAGCAAGGCCTGAGGACTGGTCCTGCTTGTTGAGGCTCTGACCCGGCTGTCATTTACCCCATCCTGTTGGTACAGGCTGATGATACTTCATAGAGTAAGCAGTGCAGTGAAATTATTTTGCTCATCAACACTACCATGGAATGAGAGAAACTAAGTGCCTCCTGTTTGGAAATTTTCATGCCTGCTTCTGTCTCTTTTATATTGCTGTTTTGTTAGGTCGATCATCACTGGGTTAAAATCAGTTTATAAATACTGAAATATTGTTAAACCCAGGGAGAGTTTCTAATATGTTGACTTTGGTCTCAGATGTGTAGTCTCAGGAGGTCTTTCAGGTAATGATGAGAAGAAGTCTGAGCAAAGCTGGCAGGAAATCAATTTTGAAGTAAGCAGCAGAGGAGTGAAAGAAATCCCAGAGAAACTGTGAAATTGCTAAAAGGTAAATAAATCTAAAATGAGCTGGAAAGCAAATGGTGTAATGGTAAGGAAAAATACCAGACAAGTGGGTCAAGAAAAAGACTATTGCTGTCTAATCTTTTTTAAAGACAATATTCACTGCGGCAAAATTAATGCAAAGAGCTAAGAATTTTTTATCATCAAGATTTTGTTTCATCATTTTCATTGCTATATTTGTTTTTCCTTAATAAGTTGTTCTTATCAATCTCTTTTTTTTTTTTTGTCTTTCTTGTTCCCTGTCTCATTCCATTTCCTTTGGGTCAAACTTTGATAGGCAGTAAACATAAGCAACTTCCATTGGTCTTGTTGGATTTGTCTGGTACTCAGACAGCAGCTGAAGTTCAGTGACGCCCCATGGAAGACTATCCTTGAGTTCAGTAGGGAGCTGGATCATACCCAAGGCTCGGCAGCATCTAAGCGTATGATCCATTGCTTTAATATGGTGGTGCAGCTGCACTAACGTTCAGAACAGGAGACCTGCCGATTTCCATGTTTTGCTCACATATTATCAACAATATTTTTTATATCTCTTTATGCATCTTTCTTTCAGCTGGTGCTTTGGGCCTTGCTTGAGCATAGATTAGTAGACACAGTCAGGTAAGAGTCTCCTAAAGCACTTACTAAAAGATGAAGTTCAATAACAGTTGAGACTGACAAGGTGCAGTCTATATAGGAATGTACTAGTAACACTGAGATATGGTATGACAAGCTCAATCTTCTGAATAGGGACCAAGGAGGAGGGATTTATCAAATATAGATGACTTACTTGCCTCTGGCAGGTATGGAATAGGAGCATCTATCAGGATGTATGCATATCAGAGGAAAATCAGAACATACATTAGTTTCATATTGGCCAAAGGGTCATGAATTTCTGTAGAGACCTTCTCATGGACATTCATCTGTTAACACTGTGTTGAAACAAATGTGTTGGAGCCTTGTCTTGCAGAAACAAACCCAGATAAGCCTTTGCCATCAAGCTGAGCCTGTGGCTGCGTTTTGTGAGAGAAACTTTTAGAGTTCCTGACAGGAGATATGCCAGTTTCGAGGCCTTTGGGATCACAGAGCTCCCACCAGCTCCCTTGCTGTTAGAGGAGGAGTAGCAACAACGGCAACAGGTATAGCTCTAATTTGTATATAAAGTGTATCAGGGTTTTCTGGGGAGGACAAGTCAGAAAAATGTTCTGTAAAATACCTGACACCTTGCAAATTTTGCAGGTGGTTCTTTTTGCAGGTGGTTCTTCTGAGTTCTCCCTCAGGAGAATGAGGGATAATGGAAGAAAACTTTAAAAGCCTGCATTCTTTTTTAACATTATATTGTATAAATATCTCTGCCTGAGTAACTAATGTCCAACTGCTGCTATGTGAGTGATTAGTAAATTCAATCCTTGTTCCTCTTCACATATCTGCAATAACAGAAACTGATAGCCCAGTCTCCTGATCTTGGCAACCAGTGCAGTTAACAGTTCCCTGGAAGTTAACCTCTCCCATTGCTCTGAACAGCTGGCAGGAGGATCATCCTGTGGCAATGAAGGAAATCCACATAGGAAAAATGTGAAACAACTGGAGAAGAAGCCAGAAGCCCAGGAGGACATAGAGGGTCAGGAAGAAAAATCATGAAATGGTGAAAATGGTAAGTTTATCGTTCAACGTGTATGTTTGTGTGTGTGTGCATACACAATATTACTAACTGATATATTCCTAAAGTATGCTGTATTTCTTTGCATAAATTCTTAATATATTCTGCACTTTCATAGCATTTAGAGGTCCTGAAAGAAAGTTGGTCAGAGAGAAGTTAGGTCTGGCACGGCCTGCCTGCCTGGGCAGGCTCAGCGCTGCAGTCTGGCGACCACTCTCCAAGCAGGGTGAGATGCAGAGTGCTGCACCAAGAGGGATGAGGAGAGTGTATCTGTCACATGGAAGATGGAAAGCAGGATTCAGTGCAGTTTTCCACTGAAAGTCCTTTTGACAGACCAATTTTGCCAATGTTTCCAATTCTTCCATTTGCTATCTATATTCATTTAAATGTCTGAATGTCTTTAGTTTATTCATTTCCCAGTAGGATCTAGCCATTCCCATAAAGTGATTCCTGTCCCAGTTTCTGTCAAGGCTCACTTCATTTTCTTTTGCAAAAAGAAAATTGAGATTTAACTGGAAAATATATTGCAGGGTATTACTAGTTAGAAAATGAAGTTTGGCAGAATGAAAAAAGTCTTAAGCTTATTAGTTTAGTGGATGTTTCTGGAAATATACTTAGAGAAAGAAAATCAAATGAGACAACTTTGTCTCATTTTTACTTTGAATTAAAAACACTATAGCAACCTGTATGCAAAACTTCCAATTAAAATACACTAACCCGTATATCAAGGAATTTGGAAGGCTTAAATGTTTCTGTATGCAGCAAATGACTTTTAATACTGCATATCTGATTTACTCAGGGAAAAATTATAGAAATAACCCTGGATATTTGTTATGTATTGAAGTATTAAAAATAAATTACATATGAGATTTTTGTATAGTTTTAAATAAGTAACAACCTAGCATCAAAGGCATGAAATAGTTTTTCTAATGTGTATATGAAATTGTCACTTTGAAAATAGAATAACTGCACAAAAGTCTTTTAGAATAGCAAAATAAAATTATGTCGAAAAGAACAGGATTGCAGCATAATAATTTATGAAGTTTTATCCTAACCCACAAATAAAGGTAGTTGAAAATAATCTTCATATATAATAACATTTAATACATTCAAAGAATCTCAACAATTCTATGAGCATAGGTTTATTATCTCCATTTTAATTATCACCCTAAATTCGCATGTTAGGTAATTGAGGCTAAGAGAAACCATAGCCAATGCTTAGCACGGCATCAAGTATCTTAACACAATATCCAGCTCTGTCTTGTCTGTGTTAAAGACAGTATAAGACGTTCTCCGCACTTTAAAAGTTGTATTCTGCTGAGTAATTTACTAATCCAATTTTCTCACATTTGCCATGTCTGAGCACCTCCTGTTTATCAGAATAAAAAAAGAGAATTTGATCTTATGTCTAAAGTCAAATATGAAATCCATGAGATCTAGGGAACAGGACCTCAGCAGGAGTTTCTGTTCCTCAGCTGAGCATACCCAGTTCCACTAAAACTGGTGTTGAACCTCATTAAAAGCCTGAAGCGTCATTAAAAGCCTGAGCCATGTTGTAAATACCAAGTGACAAGTCTGGGCAGACTATAATAGTAAAATCTACATGAAAAGAATACTTTAATCCTTAAATTAGTAAATCTTCAGTGATATTTAACATGAAGCCTCTGGGCACCAAAAATAGTGGGGTCACAAATTTGTATTAATGGAGGATTCAGGGATAAATACTGTCTTCATGTTTACAAAAAGGACATGAAGGCTTTTAGTCAAAAGGAAAATAGTTAACTGAAAATCAGTTGTGACTTCTGTATTAATAAAGATTAACCTCCTCATGGAATAGGACTAGTGTCAAGCTGACACTTCAGGCACCCTGGTACCGGCTCCACCTCTGCTCAGTATTATTCAGGATATACAGCAGGACAAAGTGGGTAAATCATATTTTAGGGCAGGAAGAGACATTTCAGGCCAATTCTTTTACCTCCCCCATTTATCTAATGTTCTGCTTCATACTCCAAGACATCAATTACAGTCTATGCACCAAACAGGGGAAGCTCAGGATACAGGCAGTGCACTGCTTACTAAAGATATATGTACATTTATTAGCTTCCTGGCCCATGACACAGGTAGATATTCCAATGCATTAATTCTGTTCATATAAGTCCTTGTTATTTTCATTGTATTTGTGATGTTTTGGTTGTTTTGGAGAACTGATATTTTGCTTTAATCCATTCCAGATGATTGAAAGGTATAAACCTCAGTGTCAGAAAGCAAGGAAAGCAAGCAGGCTGCAGCAGCACCCTCAACAGGGCCATGACATTCAGCTCCAAGAAGGCAAGGCATAAATCTATGTTGCATGGTAGAGTGAAATCCAGTACAAAATATTTAAAAAATATTTTGGAACTATAATTTTTCACCAGTGGTGGGGGAGTAGTGTGTCCTTGCTGATAAGGAGAATTTTGTTGTGCTTCTGAGAAATAAGGGGAATGTTCTGGCGGCCGGGCAGCATCTCCTGTGCCTGCGGTGAGAGGGGCAGGCAGAGGCTCCGCCGCGTCCGGGAGGGAGGCCCGAAGGGAAACCCCTCTCAGTCAGCTCCCAGCTGGGCTGGTGGGGCTTCGCAAATGCTGAATTCAGAAAATGCTGGTGCTGGGAACAGCTCTGCTCTGCTCCTTGTGTCCTGCAGGCACAGTACAGTTTAGACACGGACTCAACTTCCCTTGACCTCTGCCACCAAGTGTTGAAATATTCCAGATATTTTGTGGTTTAAACAGCTTTCTGAGTTATCCTGTCTTGGCCAAGTAGTGCTGTTTCCAAGCCAAATCCCAGTGTCACCTTCAAAAAGGAACCAAAAAGGAGCTGGAGCAAAGGATGGGAGGAGAGATCCCGGCTCCGGGCAGACCTCGGCTCTCCCCGGCACCACTCTGCCCTCTCCCGGCTCACATCCCGGCCCTGGTTGCCTCTGCTCCCCTTTCCACAGTATCAAGGCAGCAGCACAAAGGTGCTGGGCGGGGGAAGGAAGCTGCTTAGGGTCTGTCTGAGGTTAAGGGGGCAGCTTCGGGTAGGGAGGTCTGTGCATTGGAGGGATTGTAAGTCCATCTCTGGGCTTTCCAGAAGCCTCCTTAGACCCGCCAACCACTCTCACTCTCCCAGTCAGTCCCCTGCAGCCCCTCCAAGCTCTCTCAAATTCCCCAAACTCCTGTTCTTGCAGAACATGCTCAGCTGCCTTCAAAAAATGCATTTTGCTTAAGGTCCTGAAAAATACAGAGGAGCTTCCCATAACCTGCAGTTGATGGAAGTTGAAGGAGATGTTTGAAAAAAAATAGAATAGATATAATACAGTGGAAGGGCAAAAAATATTATTTCTATTCTAAATAAAAAGGATCCAGATTTAAAAATGATTTTTTATGTGGTATTTACTAGAAATCCTTACTGTATGACAGGATGCTCTTCATTTTCCTCAATATTTTCTCTTCTGTGAGATCCATAACATTATTATTAGACCAGACTAAAAACTGTATTTGAAGAGAGGATGAAATGGCTAGTATATTGAAAAGGCCATGCAAGACCTCTGTCTGTTTCTGAATTAAGCCACAGATTTCCCAATGTGAGTTTTGGAAAGGCATAATATTTTTATTAGTGCTGGAAACTCCTAATAAACATGGGTCTATCACAAAATAAATTTAGAGATTAGAAGCAAATAATGGAGGAAAAGTGAAAGGAAGTGAAGAAATATTGTCCAAGTTTCTAGAAAATGCAGATTTTATAATCAAATTATTTTCTTGGAGCTATTTCTCAGCTGATGTTTGTCTGTTTCCCATATATGTGAAGGAGACACTTGCAACATTTCAGATCCAGTCCAACCTCAGGCCTTGGCCATACATTATGCCTAGTACGGAATGGAGAACCAGCCCTGCATTTCTTTTATTTAACACACAAGGACTTCATTCATGCCATTAGATCTCTGCTACTAGTGAGTAAAGGTATATCTGTAATTGGAGCTTGGCATTTTGTACTTCCCTCATATATACCTCAGGAAATAACTGACATCTCCGTGAAAACAGGAGATTCCTTGGTCTCCCATCCCTTCAGAAGGATGCATTTCCCTGCCTTACCAGGGCGCTGCAAATCCTCCAGTTACTGTAGTGATGGAGGCTGCAAAGATTTTTGAATAGGTAGGGAGTGAGCAGAGTGAAACGTGGTCGTTAAGGTACCTGTCGGAGATCAGGAGAGAGACTGCAGGAGTTGGCAAGAGGCTACTGAAAGCAAGTTGTTCCCTTTCTGGACAAGGATTAGCAGAAGAGAGATAAATAGTAGGGACAGTTCTGGATGTGCTCAGCAGAACTGTTGGAGCTTGGGAAAAGGCTGAATTTAAGGGCAAGAAGTTCTGTTCATATGGTGAGCCTGAAAGCTCCAGTTTGTCCCACCTACGTCCCAGCCTCATGCTGGAATGAAGCCTGCATACCCACAGCTCCTCGCTGCTCTCATTCCCACAGGAAAGGAACACAGGGCTAAAGGAAGCCACAGCATTTTCCCAAAGGTCTCAGCTTTGAAAAATGGAGAGACCAGAACTGCGAGGCATATCCTTAGACTGAGAAGCTAGGGAGGATGACAGAGGGTTGGGCTGTGCGCAAGTAGAGTTGTGGACAAAGGCATAGCAAAGGCAAAAATTTGTGCAAACTCAGTCTGAAGATTTTTATTTTGATATTTAATTTTGAACAACTACCTCACCCCCTCACCGTTCCCATGTTGGGATGGTGTTTGTCAGCACGTGGCGATAAGCTGCTTTGTACATGGTTCTTCAGAGGGTACTTCTGCCAATTGACAGAGTAGCTGCAGGGCTGCTTAACTGCTGCTAGGGAGAGGGCAGGAAAGCAGAGAAGACAGCGGGGCTATAAATCCTACGAATAGCACAATCCGCAGACTGTAACTGGTTTAAAATTGTGTTTGCATTGTTGTTTTCCTAATATTCTGATGCAAACGTATATATCGTCTTAAATTTACTTAAAACCAAATTGAATCGGAAGGCTTAAAAAGTTTATTTGTGCTTGCTCTGAGTTTGTAATGAAAATAAAAGTCAGCTTGCAGCAATTTTGTTCTTTGTAAGAATTTTGCACACTCTGCTCTTTATTTTCAGACCAGCTCTGTATAAAGAGTCATCCGTTGTCCACCCAGGAATGTTTTAACAGCCTCAGTTTTTCTGTGACAAGTGCAAAACCTGTGCTATTCTCTATTGTTGGCTCAGCATTATCTGTTAATTAGCAGATGAACTTTAGAAAGTTCACTGTATTCCTTCTCCTGGGTTAAGCTGCTGATGGTAATTTAGCAAAAGTCTGAAACTGAAAAAAAAAAAAAAAAAAAGAAAATCAACATATCCTTTAAAATTCTTAACATTTTCTCATTTCATTTGCTCACTTAGAAAAATGATCTCTGTCATACCACTAATATAATTCCTTCCTTTCCTGACCTGCTGATGATGCAAAAGTCCCTGCTGCCTACGCGTAAGACGAGCAGGTACTGCTGATGACAGAGCTACCGACGTCCCTGGGGGGATCAGCCAACGTCAGCAACGTCCCCGTCTCGCCCCTTCCTGCTCTGCCAGTCGCCTGTCACTACAACGTGGCTGCGAATGGTTTGCAGTTTTGCCAGCAAGGAGGCAGCGCTCCGCAGCCCACCGTCCCAGCCCTCTGTCTGGCACATCCACTGGAAGGATGTGAAAAACTGTCCCCGTCAGTCTGAAATACGAATGGGATTATTAGCATAAGTACTCATTTTGCGCTTTTCTAATAATCTCTTTTCTTCTTCTTTTTTAACGTCCATCACTGCAAAATTGAGACCCAAACCACCTGAGAGTAGTTCAGGTTAACAATATGGTACCAATATATGACAGCTCAGCTTAAATCGTTTTTCCTCTGGGAATTCTAATGAGAACTGCTTCCACTGTGGTAGAAAATAACTGGAGTTATGTCGTTCTGTGATGTATTAGGAAACCAAGATTATTCTCAATTAATCCAGGCAAGATTATGGACATTCTGGTTTGAACGAATTTTTAAAGCAAGTATTGGAGAACTATGATGCTCCTGTTATACAGAGAGAAAAATTCTGGACATAGAAGTAAAGTGAAGTCAGGAAGTTAAAGCATTTCCTTCACAGAATTGACTCCAAGTATGCATACCAGCCAAGGGGAAGGGTTCAGCACATCACATTTCTGCACTGTTCGCAGGCTGCTCCCAAGGGCAGAGTCAGAAGAGGGAGATGGGGACAAACCTCCCCACAATGTTAGTTCAGGATATCACGTAAGAGTGTGTTTTATGAAGAATACTTACTGTGGTTTGACCAGAGACCCTGTGGCCATACATAACACAATGCAAGCTAATAACCACCATGAGAGGCAAAGTAAATTAATTTGGGCTTAAAATAAGGCTTGCACAGTTTTAGAGCATCCAATTGCCTTCAAGGGCAGACATGCTGCAAAAGACACGTGTCATCCACTTTGCCTGCACAACCGTTTCTATGCCCCTGTTGGCATCTTTGGTATCTTTTTCTTTTTTTTAATTTATAATAGAATAATAATATTTTATATTTATATAAAATATAAATAAAAATATAAATGCTATTATATCTATATTTATATGTTAAAATTATTTTATTATTTTATAATAAAATATATTTTTAATTAAAAAAACAAAATTTTGTATTATGGCAGCATTATTCCATTTAACTGAAATGTGAAACAAAACACTGGCAGGGGAAAGCTGTTGCAGTTCTGAAAGGAGACACAAACAATGTACTTTTCATGTTGTCTACCGAAGGACCTTGGCCAGTTACCACAGCTTGTAAGATGAAGAAAATTTGCACTTGCTCTCAATACTGCTCTGTCCACGCTAGCCAGGAAGATAAGGGATGTTGATAATGCAATAAATGCAATAATGACAGTGAATAAATGGAAGGACTTTAAGGACATTCAATGTTAAAACATGGCTAGTGATAGAGAAGAGGCAATCCCACACTCTTCAGAGTCTGCACTTCATTCTCTGCTTACTTTTTTTTCTTCTGACGTAGGCTAAAAAGTCTGATTTTGGTTCTACAGCTGCCAATTGGACTGCATAAAACCAGAGTTTTGGAACAGCAGTTGAAATGAAGTGAGGTCTTGGAGGCCCTGGATGGGGATCCTGTGCAGAAGCCGCAGCTGCTCCCCAAGGAAGAGCCCTGCGGCCGAGGCCGCTGCCGAGCACCAGCTGCGGCTCGTCCCGGGGCGGCAGCCCCTGGGTTGGGCTGTGCCCTGGAGGTCTCCAGCGCAGTGAGCGGCTGTGCTTGGCAGACACCTCTGCTGTCTGTCTGTCCGGGCTGTGCCTCATTCCCATTCCAACTGCCAGCCCTGGCAGGGGCACGAGAGGCAGGAAGTTCCTGGGCTGGCCAAGCAGCTCAGCTCTATAGAAAAGGACCCCGAGCACCTGAGGCGTCCCCGTGTGATTTTGTTCTGCTTTTCTTAACATATGCCAGTTATTTACTTCTCACACTGCATTTGGCAAGGACACCATATCCATTCTTCCCTTGCTGTTTTACTCCCTTTTCACACAGATTTTGAATTTTCCTGATGATAGCTGATTTGATGCTAATGTAAAAGAAGTAGATGCAATTACACCTGAATTAGACTTGCAATCACAGTAGTACACTGGCTAAAGTTAATTTCTTCCTGTGAACTTAAAATAACGGAATGTAATTTCTCCAGTGAATCACTAGATATATTCTTACTTTGGTATCTGCTTCTTGGCTCCACCTTCAAACTTAAGTAAATAATTGCGTAATATCTTGCTTTTTAGGAAAGTTGCTTTCTAGCCTGAAGCAGTAATCTTACAGTTTTTTTTTTTTAATTCTGTCACCTGTAGTTGCATATATTATCATTCCTGATGGATTTTGATTCTTTTTTTAAATTCTTCTATTCCTTGGTCTCAAAAATAGCTTAAGGCATTTGAGGGAATAAATTAATGCTTTCATCTGGTTTAGGATCCTTAGTCAGTAAAATATCAGTCTTCCAGAATACATTCAAACTAATCATACCTCCAAAAAAGAATGAGCAGGATCAGGCTTTTAGCGTGTAGGTACCCCTCATTCTTATTCACTTTCTTAGGATATGACCATGTGCTCAGCTGCTTTTTAAATCATAAAGATAGTGGCCAGTCAAGGTTGTCTGAAACCCACATTTCTCCTGGCCAGCTGGGCTGCAGGTAAGTCAAAAGTTTCCATGATCTGAAAAATTTGTTGTTTATCATTTTCTTTCTGATCATGTGACCTTAGGCACTGGAATATTAAAATCTGCACTTCATTACCACTGTTAACTTTAAAATTTCACATTACCCTGTAGACATTTCATTTTACACTCTCAAGGTGCCTGACACTGATGAAGCTGTGACTTCTGCCACCCATCAGAGCAGATTTATGTGTCCATTTGACTCTCTTGTTACCTTATTTTGATTTGGAATTGTTCCAGATTATTCCTGAGGCAGTTTGAGCCACTGTCTCACCCAGGAACTGAAATGTTACTCTGTTCCGTGTTCTGATATCTTTTGCCAGCTCCACAGGATCAGACACAGTGAGCGTCGGACAGGGGCTGTCCAGGGAGGGTTGAAGCACATGAATCGTTTTCATTTGCAAGTATCCAAATATGTGTAATCATGATGCAAAATCTAAGGGCAGAAGCTAAAAGAGAAAGTATAAAATGAACAGGAAAGTGACTAATTGTCTTTAAGGCCAAACTTTGAGATAAAGCAGGTTCATGGAGATCTGAAAAGCAGGGATCAATCTTGAATTATAGTATAGTGTAAAAGTGCTTGGAGATGATGCCGATACCATCCTGCTGCGCGCAGGGACAGAGCGCTTGGCCTGCAGCGCTCAGGATCCCTGAATGTTTGCTAAAAGCTGTGACCAAAACATGTGTGCAGCCCAGAAGGCAAGCTGCATGCTGGCAGTATTCCAGTTCTGGACTACGACAAAAAGAAGGGGCTCAAAAGACAAAGGAAATCTAATTAAAAATGTTAGTGCAGATGTGACCTGATCTCTCACCTTCCCCTTTGCCTTTCTTATTTGCTGTATTTCTCAGAAGTAACACAATGTGCTCAGAACTTCTACTGCTTCTACGCTACTTCAAAAGAGAAACTGTATTTTTGTGTTCCATTTTTTGCATTATTTGTATTCCCTCAGATCTCTGTTTCACAGAGAACTAAATTTCTGATCCATGCAGCAGCCATAGCTAGTTTTCCATATAAAAGCAGCGAGGGACCCTGTGTATTGGTAATGGAAATAAAATACAGGAGACATCTAGATTTGGGTGAAAACTAAACCCTAGGGACAGAGTTGCCTTTCTGATAAAATTTCCTTTCTGCGCATCTGATTTCCAGACTGCACCACGTTGCATTGCCACCCAGTTTTCCGAAAGCTATTGTGGTTGATGAGTGTGTGAGTTTGCTCCCTTGCTGTGCATTTTAACAGTTCTGTGACTTGCTACATGTTGAAAGAGAGGCAAGAGGGAAAATTAAGGGACACTAATTCAAAAGGTCTTTTATTGAACACTTAATTCATCTCAGGCTCTATGTCTTATTGGAGGTTTGTTTTTCAGCAAGTAGTACTCATTCACCTGATTTTTTTTTCCCGTTAGATAACTGCTAATATTAGATGAGCATCAAGGAAGGTGAAAGTTCTATACAAGCAGGTGGAGTTCTATACAAGGAGGTTGAGTGGGTTTTACCCACTCAAATATTGAAAATCCCTAAGGATAAAGGTTCCTACTATCTCTTTCCCGTCTCAATTGTTATCAGATTTTGTGCGGTGTTTTTGCCCTTATTTAGATGACCTCAAAGTCCTTTTTTTTTCCCCCCTCCTTGTTTCTGATTGAATCCACACTTTTGAAGGAAGGATTGTTACTTGTCAGCTTTCTCTCTTCACTGTCATCTTCTCTTGGTATGAAAATGGCCATGAATAGTTCCTGAAGACCTCAATTAGGCAAAAGACTTGTCACAAATGAACAACTAACACAACAGAAATGAGGACCCATGTTCTTTTTCTGATTCCCCTGTGAAAAATAGGTACCACTGTAATACCTTACAGCTACATGTCTTGCACAAATTTATTATTTTTGCTTTGCTTAAAATCTTAGTACTTTTTTTTTAATTTCTACTTTTAAGAATATGAATACAGTTTTTACTTGATGAAACCAGTGAGGACGATAAAGGCAATACACTGTAAGAACAGTGTAGTATTAAAAATGAGAGAGTCATCCCTGTGGATTATGAGGGATGAATAAAAATAAGAAATAAGAAATAGAAAGAAAGGTCCAAGCCCTCAGCTGATGTAAATTGACAGTGGTACCAAGAGAGGCTGTGCCACTTAACAGCAGTTGAGGATCTTGTCCAATGTTCAGAAGAGATGAGTGAGAAATGAGACGCATAAGCAATTGCTTTTGAAAGTCATTTGTAAGTTAAAATCACTGGGGCAGGCAAAACACAGCTCTATGGCTTAAAAAGGTGACCGAAGGTATTTCTGGATATTTCTTCTTTGTAGGGGATTTACAGAGAGGATGCAAAAAAACAAAGGTAACCCATAAGAAAAGAAACTAGAGGGAAGCTGGAAAAGATTAAACTGGTGATTCTGACTTCGGGTCTCAGGGATTTTAATATCGAATTGTATAAACCAGTGAGTCTTTCTCTGAAAGATGTGCTGGGTTATATTGGATGATAGCTCAAAACACAAAAGAATAGAAGGACAATCCTGGTGAGAGAAAACAGGTTTCAAAAATTTAGAAAACACTATATTGCAGGAGAAAAAAAATGTGTTTTGATGCTAATAGCAGGTAACAAACAAAATACCAGGTCTCTCTCTCCTATGTCATGTCCTCCATCCTCTTTTAATTTCTTTTTCTAGCTATGTTACAGAATTTCTAGAATTCTTTTGGAATAGTTTTTCCTGTAGTTTGATATTGAAAGGCAATAAAGGAATTATACCAAGTTTATAATGTTAATCTACTCTAAAAATACGTTTTTGCATCATTGGATACATTACTGAGTGAATAGGCATATTGTTAGAAGAATTATAGATCTTTTGTGGCAGAAATAGGAAGGAATAACATATATTTTACTTTTGTACTGATTCATCATATCATATTTGCTATCAGTTTTATCAACCTTAGCAATTGCATTTTTTCATTTTTAAACAGTAGAAGATTTATTTTATAAAATGACAACCATTTAGTAGGTCTTTTTGCTTAATGACTGAGATCTTAGATAATTAATAGAAAACTGACAGTAGGGTTGTATTAATGATGTAGTCAGGAGACTTTAGTAAGGATTATCAGTTGAGACAGGTTTTTATTTAATCATTACATTCAGCCAATAGCTCCTTAATATGTGGATCACTGAGTTTATCAACCAGATCTATGCATACAGACCAACAGTTTTTCTTGTGATAGTTAAATAAGATCTACTGTTAATACCAGGGCAAGACACACTATAATTCTCTCCAACTGAAGCTCACAAAAGCTGTTAAGTTGAATGGAAAAAAGAAATGGAGGGATGGAGTGTGCAGAATGTTTTTCTGCCAGGAGATCAGTCAAAAACATCATTTTAAGAGGCTTGGGGAGAAGAGAAGGAAAACAAGTGGGTACCTAAAATAAGATCATGAGGAACTTTAAATGTTAGAGTAGAAGATTGTAATGTGGAAAATATTTACTGGGGGACAGTTCGCCACTTGTTTTACAGTTCCCTGTAAACCTTAGGCTTGACCAAAAGGTTCCCTGAGCACCTGTGGTTCTGCTTTTGCCTCCCTGAGCAGCCAGTCTGCCAACCAGCTACCTTAGCCCTTCAGGCGCCAGAAACCAGAGCCCAGAAAGGGCTCTGGGACATTTTGACATGATGCAAAATACTGAGGGGCTGCTGTTACCCTGGTAATTTTAAAGGAATTGGCAACAGCACTCGGAATCTGTTTTTCTCAGCTCCACGAAAAGCAGCATGGTGGATCAGGAAAAGACTGCATTAAAAAAACAAAACAAAAAACAGCACAAGTCAGTGCAAGTTAGTGCTGTACAGAGTGACAGAGTTAGTGATTAATCAGAAGGGAGGAATGACATGAATGCTAACGCCAACTGCTCTGATCCTCAGTCGTCTGTCCTACTGCCTGATGAAACTCCAGGAATTATCCAAGGTATGGAACTGAGGGAGAAGAGTCATCGCGTCCCCATAGAAGCACAGCCAGGTCCTGCAGGAGGCCATGAATACACAGACACTGCAAAAAAAAGCACTCACGCTGAATTTGTTGAGTCTCTGATGTATTGTAGGTACAAGTCAAGTGACTCAACCTTCAGAGTTGCTGATTTTTGTTTAAGGCTTTGAGACTCAGCATGTACTATTGATTTTATACTTTCTATATAGTTACAGTAATAACTCCTGACTCAAACATTTATGTCATATAGGTACAGAGCATAAAATTGGAGCTGCAGTGATTGATTTTGGATAACTGAGAAATATTTGCTGATCAGCTTCCATTGTTTGAAAAAACATTCCACAGGTCTGACAAACACGTACACAGAAAATTTGTCAGTGCTTTGAAAAGTGAATTTATCTTCGTACCTGGTGTCTGAACTAGGGACTTTGCTTGGTGCAAATTCTGCAAATCCATCACCAGATGCACTCAGTTCTCTCCTCAGTATCAGAGCTGCAATTTTCTCGGTGACAGAAAACCACAAAAAGAGGCCCGGATGAGGTGCATGCTACAGAGAGTGCATGCCCTCTGTAGCATGCTGGGTGCTGGTGAAGCCAGCATCAGTCCGTTCGGGTTTGCGAGCCCCACACCAGTTCACATGTGGGTCTGCTTGGCACTGAGGCAGTACATCTCAGCAGCATGAGGTGAACAGCATTGTCCAGCTCCATCTGATGAATCATCTGGCTTAAAACACCAGCCACCGCCTGGAGCCCTGAAGGTTGCAGCAATGACCTGGAGCTTCAAATCCTGCCAGAGCTGCTCTGCCCATGTATGCTCTCTACGGATGTCCCAACTACAGCAGGACTGGCCCTTCAAACACGACGGGGAAGCTGGCACAGCCAGACTCCTCCTGACGCCTATTGCCTCTTCACTGGTGCTGGGATTAACCCAAGAGCCAGGGGATTGAGAGAGAGTATTTGCATTGACTCGCATCAAACAGCTCTGGGTGCGTGTGTCCATAACCATCTGTGCTTCTGCTTTTGACATGAATGTGGTAAGAGAGATTTTACTCAAACCCATTTCTCTGATATTTCTTCATACAATGAGAAATACAAAACACATTTTTTAAGAGAGTAAGAGAAACTAGCAATGAGCATATGCAGATGCTGAAATTTGACCTCCAGTATATTTACTACATTTTATCAGTGTGTGGTATTTTACAGGTATTATGTGTGCACTATTATCTTTTAATATTCTCTGATGCTTGATAAGAAAATGTCATAAATTACAAGAGTCATGATTATGTATAAGATAGCTTTAAAGGCCAATTGGTAAGTTAAGTTAATGTGCTTCTTATAAATGTTTTCTTCATATTTATGGGATGGTCACTAGGTGCTGCAGCTGCTTCTAAAGATTTCTCTTCTCCTTTTAAAGCTTTCTATATGACACATTTGTGATTAAAAACTTAATGTCCATGATGATTTGGCAAAACGTTATAAACCAGAACTTGGATATTTGACATGCCAGATTTTTAATTAAAAAAAATCTATTGCAAAGGCATTTCTATTTTGCTCAATCACACTTTAATCACATATTCTAATTAATATTTTAAAAAAATATGAATAAAGTACTGCAAGCATTGGAGGACCTGATGATTTAATTGAGGCATTTTTATTTAGAAAGTAAGAGCTGGAATATTAATAAGGTGATGTGTAAGCTGTTCTTTTGTGCATCCATCAAGGTACAAAAGAGCTTAAAAAGTCCATATTCAATAAAAATTAATCTTTTAAAAATGGCCATTTGTACACTACAACAACACAAGTTTTCTGAAGGTCAGGTGAGTTCCATTAGTTTTTCTAACTACATATGTCAGATTTTATACTAAAAGAATAAAGGCTGTTTGTTAAAGCTTTCAGGTATCCTCCCTTAGACTGCAGCTTGATATTGACTGCCTCCAGCCCAGAAATGCCTTAGAAATCTGTTTTGAAATGGGTTCCAAACATCTGCCTTTAAATCTCACAAAAAAAACACCCTATTTACAGGATTTTAGAAATTTCTTTCTTACTGGTGGCTTAGAAACAATTTCACAGCAATTCAGAGTTCTCACTTCAAGTCGAATTCAAGAAACAAAAAAGAAAAGAGACGAAACAGAGGATTCTCTCTTTAAAGTGCTCTCCGTATGAGGTTCGTGCTGAAATCCGTAGGAAGCTAGTGCAACTCTGGATCACTTAGCTGCAGAGGAGGGTTTTTATTTTAGTTTGGAAAAAAGAGCATAACAAGACCCATAATGCTGCTTTTTCCTGATTTTTCAGCTTTCCTAAAATACTACATTCTCCTATAAACAATAGTAACTTCTGTATTAAAACTTGAAGTTGTAGGAAATGATATCTTGTTGGCACTATGTTTAGTTTTTCATTAATTCTTTTTTCTCATTTAATGTACATTGAAGTTTCTTGGTAAATGTAATCTTACTGCACATGTTAACTATATGGAATATTGATTTAAGAAGATTTTGCATTGATACAGCCCATAGCATAGAAAACCTGTTTATATCTCTTCAAAAACTTGGTTGTTGTGCATTTTTCTTTCTTTTTTTTAGTTTCCTTTGTGTGTTATTGCAATTATAAATAGTACTCTTTTAAACATGTTCAGAAATTGTTAAAACAGCATTGTTAATCAAGTACATTTGTAATATTTTTGCATTCTAAAATTTAAAATCAGATTAATGCACTGAATTTCAAATAAGAGATGTTTGATGATATACCTGTTTTGTATGGAAGTTTTGATTTTTAATATTTTTGAACTGAAATAAAATATTTTAGGCTAACTAAATTATAGTAATAAATATATTAAAATAATCATCATTGCAAGACTTGGTGGTAGAAGTGCTTTCTGACAGCAGCTTCAAGTAGCAATGCATTGCCAGGCCTCTAAAACTGCTCTTTTAACATTAAATTTATGAGGTTTTTTTCTGCAAATACTTGAACATTCTCTGGCAAAAGGATATGAATGTCAGTAATAGTAAGCTTATTTTTAGGTCAGAATAAGCTGTTGCTATATTTTCACAGTTGGTTGATGTTCTTATTTCTTGGAGAGCTCAGCTTAGGATGCTTAGTCAACTGTACAGTTTGAAGCATTCACAATAATTAAATAGTTTTGAAAACATAATGATGGACACCGCCAAGTCTCATAGGAAACAACATAGACTAATTTCCTGTGCAGTCTTACTTTTGGTTACCGTTATATTTTAAAAATCCATATTTCCTTCTTTATTGTTGCTCATTAAATGCCCAGTCTCAGCAATACCGTTCCCTTGAATGATCTGCAGTGTTTAGTGTCAAGATATGTTAACCAAGCAACTCAATTTGCAGAATAGCTAATTATTGCGATACATTTTGTCCCTCTAGGTAAGAAAGACTATTTCCTGTAAAGAAAGAAAAATGCAATTTGAATATAGAGCTATTAAAAGCTGCTGTTTCCTAGGGAAGTCTGGTAAGTGTTTTCTATTATAATGATTGAATTAGCTAATAAAATGACAGTATTTGCTATGAGCTGGGGGATCCTATTAGGCATTTATATTCTGATGAAATTTAGTGTCATTTTAAAAGGTAGTTAATCTGTTCTGCTCTCAGGTGTAATTAAAGAAAGTGTTCTTTGATCTATTAAATTAGATTTTCAGAGTTCCAGAGCTCATATTCCTAAGTGTGTTTGTGTAAAAACTTTTGCTCATTCTCTTGCATATATATGTAAAAACATCATTTACACACTATTAATGCAATTTTACTAAAATGTGAATCATGCTGAAAAATGTTATGTGGAAGGTAAAAGACAGTCTGAGTGTACTGAGGAATATATTGATATTAGAGTTCCTCAGAAAAGAAATAGGAATATCTTGGTCAATGATATATCAGCCTAAATATTTCTTATTAGATTCTTTATAATGACAAATATTCATTTCCATTGAAGACTAAAAATTTCAGTGTAAGCAGAGAAGCAAGCTTGGAAAATGTGGCACCCAAGTGGGTGATGTGGCAAACTAGCACTAATGCAAATCATGTTCTTTTGATGATTTTGGTAGAGAGTACTACCTATAAGTATTACTTCTGCTTTAAACAGTGACACATATCTAAACTGAAACTATATTTAAGAGGAAGTTTTCGTAATATTTGATCTTTTCTTTGACGTGGGTCAAGTACGTATTTATCCATTTACATAGTCTGAACTCTCTGGTTGTGCTATTCATACCAGAGTGTATTTGAATTGTGGTATCAGGTACACAGTATTGACATAGCTAGGAAGTGCCAAAAGGAGAGCAGATGGTGAGAGTCCTTGTCAAGACAGTGATAGATTTGCCAAATTCTGAGAAAACCAAGTAGGTTTAGTACATTTCCATAGCAGCTGCAGGAAGATGGGTTTCAGGGATCTGCATCTGCATCTGCATCTTGCAAGGGGATAAGCTTGGGGTTTGGGATCTGCATTCTATTTTTGATAAACTTGACAAAAGAAGAAGTCAGCCCTTCCTCAGAGGCTGGGCTGTGTTCTCCAGCAGAAAATGCAGCTTTCGCAGAAGCCGTGACAATGGGAGGGAATAGCAAAGATGTCAAAAACCCCTGGAAGAGAGAGCCCTTTTGCCAGTCGTGTTGACTGGCTGCTGTTTTCTCTGAGGAGATTTTCAAGTCTGGCTTTGGGTGACACTTGATCAGGCCAGAAAAGTGTTGTTGGATGTAGAGATGACCCACTTGACTGCGCACCAGACTCTGTGGATGACTGTGTGTTTTCATCCCTGTTACGTTTTTCTCTTGGTCTATCACATGGCTAAATGAACTCGGGAATGGTCTCCTCTAGCGAGGAGAAAACATTGGATTGAAAACATTGTCAGCTGAGCAGTACGTAATAAACCGAGCTAATCAGCACCAATGCAAACATCTAGAGAATAGAAAGGACAATAACTTCCTTCATATTACAATGTCAAATAATTTGTTTGGAAGAAGAAATCTCTTTTACTTAGCTAGTATTAGCAATTGTGCTTCTGATGTTGGCTGTGATGTGAGCAGAATTGTTTGTGGCAGAAGGACACTTAGATGGACTGTAACCTTCTTCAGAGACTATGTTTGCAGTGGTAGCAAAATCCTATCAGGTCGTATAAGCTCTCCCACAGTAAATGTCTCTCTCCTTGATGGAAGTCTAAGAAAAAGCACAACATGAGCCTTAACTTTCAAATTTTTGATCTTTGAGACACACACAGCTGTAATGCATATATCTTACCTGAAAATTTCTAGGCAAGGGAACTCAAACATTTAAGAGAAATGGAATACAGACATTTTATATATTCCTGTGGTTTTCAAGGGCTTCAAGGTTTCAGCATTTTCAGCTGTTCTGTATGAAATAATGGTTTTATTGAGCCAGGAAGTTGTTCTTGAAGAGAAGTCCTGTACTTGTGGCAGGAAAGGAGACTGAGCTTTTTACAGAAAATATTTTTCTCCTGGAGTCACAATCAGAAAAAATGCAGATATGAAAGTGCAAGCTTCATGAATGTAAGTTCTGAAAGAGCGAGAAAACTTATAATGCATATTGAGAAAATATTCTTTAGTTTTTGAAAAGAAAATGAATGATATATGGCACTGAGAAATACAGCCTTGTGAAACAGCAGGAGTTGTCTGCAGTAATGCCAGAGGAATGGGAATATTGCCATTTAAGAGATTTTAAGGACTTGCATCAAGAGATTAAATAGCTGGGCTGCGGGGTATGCTCTTATAGCACACAGCACTTCCTAATGAAATACAGGGTCTATAAAAGCTGTGCTAGACTGACTGGCTAGCACAGTTGTGGAGTAGTCTTTATTGGAAGTCTTTAAAAAGACTTTAGAGAAATATCTGTTAGGAAAGAGATAATTGACTCCTGAAGATACTTCAGCTCTTTCTTCCTATGTTTAAATACTCAGATATAGTTCTTATATCAATTAATTTTTATTACTTACTGCTTGGAAACAGGTATGGATCACAGTTTCTCGGGAGAGGGATGAGAGATTCATAAGAGCTTTGATAATGAGATCATTTGTGTCTGGGTTTGTAAAGATGGAGTTTAATGTCCAGATTTAGGCATTTGCAAATAAGTTGTGGTTTTAAGTTCATTTTTATTGACTTTTATTGACTGTTGATCCTGGTAGTTGCATAACACAGCTATGGCTTAGTTTCTGAGTAAAAATATTTTCAAAAGGACTTACGTTCCAGCTTCTTACAATTTTTTACAATAAGCAAATTAATGTGTTTATTTATCCTGACATAATTTGAGATATTATTAGCAACATCCTTGCACTGTTTTGTTTTCCTTGCATAGGTGAAGAGGGCTAATCAAAACAAGAATATTTTCCTATGGCTATGAGACTGCTAATGCCAGCAGAGGGGCACAGGGGATGTGCAGAAGTGGGACAGGTCTGCCCTTGTTTTTGCCCAGCAAAGTGGTCATATCTCATCTGCTGATCACTGAGCTGCCATCTCTTGAGCCATGATCCATGCCCTGGCAGAACAGGCCGGGGGGCCATCAAATGTTTCTCCGCAGTTATCAGCCTCTAGTTGTGTTTTGGGTTGCAAAATGAAGCTACAGTGTCTTTGTCCATGCACATGTTCATAGTGGTGAGGATGGGACTAAGAGTTCGGCAGTGTCAGCACACAAGGGTAACACAGAGAGGCTCCGCAGCTATCCAGCTCCTCTCTCTCACCACAGAGCCACCAAGAGAGTATTTTATAGCTCGTTAGTAAAGAACTCCAAAAGTTTGCCATCTGTGAAGATCAACTGCAGAGCTATAGAAGCCACACAACTCAGATTTACTTTTCCAATGACCAAAACTTCTGCATCTGATTTGGTGCATGCAGAAAATTAATAGCCTGCTGCATTTTTTTTCAGGGAACACATAACACTGAGGAAGAAGATGAAAAATCACCCTGTGTTTGGAGGTTAGGTGTACATGAATATGCCACTGATAACAGATGCACAGTACTTACTTCAAGAAGGAAAAAGAAACACTTTCACAGCCCTATAAAGAAAGCTTCCAGCTTGCTTTAGTCAGGCTGTGCCCAAGCAGGCAGACAGCTCCATGACATATTCTTCTCATGCATACTTTTTGTTTCTTCATGAGAGAATTCAATAGACTAGCAGACTGCCTTATAAAAATACGTTATGAGAATACTGAAACCTCTTCAGTTGCATTTTGGAGGGTATATACCAAATAATGTGAACAGAATACTTGGATGTGTCTCAGTACAATGGCATGTCATTCTTGTAAACACCAGGGTGTCGCTAACATCATTAAAACCCATTTCCTGCAAATTGTCACAGAAGTGGTTTATATAGTAAAAGCAGAATAACTTAATCTAAAATTGAGTCTAAATAATACTAATACTTCAGAAGAATTCATGAATACCATTATGCGGACTACAAGAATGCATGACCTTTAAACGTAACACCACCACAAATACTAAACCTAGAAACCCTGTGGACATACATGCGGCACCGGCTTCTAGTTCAGAGGATTCTCCTGGCCTTTTTCTACTTGCAAGAGCTCCTCAGAACTACTCAATATGGGAGCATAAGCATAACCCTCAGCGGTTCCCAGCACTCTCCCTTCCACACTCACTTTCAGCCCTCTGAACACAGCAAGTTCCTAGCAGAACCTGCAGGATGAGAAATGGGGTATTTACAGGGCAACAAGAGGAAATGTCTGTTTCTGTACAGTAAAGCACAGCAATAAAGTCTGCAATACAAATTTACTATACACTCAACTGTCTTGATAAGCTTCCAGATCAGAATATACTTTCTCCTAAGTGGGAATGTAACTAATTGCAGATTACTGGCCTCTGTGTCTTCCTCTGCTTTAGGAGCTGAAGTATGATAGCAGTCCAACTTTATCTCCTTAAAAGTAAGACATGTAATCTAAGCACAGTCACTGAATGCCACTGTAGTTCTGCTTTTAAAAAAGCAGCATGTTAGAAACCAGAGACTACCTTGCTGTGCCAGGACGGACTGCCATTCTCAGAGAGTTTGCATGACTGCATAGCTGCTGTGAAACTGGTGTTCATTTTGTCCCCTCCATCAAGCAGTGCAATGAAATCCAAGCCTTTAGCTCCAGGAAAACACGAGGATACCCCACAAGCAAGAGCAGGACTTGCCAGTGAGGTCAGTGAAAATCTGTTGAACTGAGGAGAAACCATGAGAAATGCGGGGAGAATCTAATAACCAGAAGTGTATTTTTTTCCAGTATTGTACAGCACAGATTTGACAAAGGGGAAAGTTAGTTCATACAAATATAGTAAAAGATATAAAATTCAAAGTAGTTTATTTGTCTTTTTTTAGGGGTGTTTTAAAGCAAGGATTTCTCAGCAGCATTGAAATAGGTTATTGGGCTTTGTTTCTACCCTTTTTCTTCAAGCTATAATGATGGAAATTAATGATGCTCTTGCAGAAGGCTACTCTGACAGCCTGATCTGATCTCCCACAAGCAGATGCAGGAAGTGCATCAGCAATCAGGCTGGAGCAGGAAATGTACGTTATCGTCTTTTCCCCAGCTTTAGCGACACTCATCTAGATGCAGCCGAGTGTCAATGACATGTGTGGATATGACCATTTACTTACATCGAGTAAGAGTAGACATTAGGTTTACTAAAGTTGAAGACACATGTTGGCTTTCGCAGAACTGGTTTGTAAACATTAAGGTACCATGAAAAAATCACTTGAAGGGAACTAGAATATGATGATAATTAAAATTAAATCTTTTTCAATAAAAAAGCAAAGTTTCATTTTGTCAAAGAGAATCTTCATGAGACTACATTTTATGGTAGTGATATTTTATCCCTGCTCCTTGATAGCAGCTGGGAAAGTGTCTGACGGAACTGGGAGTGCCCTCTCTCCTCTTCACACAACATGCATCTTGTTCTCTACTCTGGGAGATGCTAATAGTGTCTCCACTGTCTCACCATAGTCCAACACTTGCAGCCTGCAATGCCATTTTTACAGACCAGGTGTCTGAGTGGCTTAAGCTCAATTGGAAAGGCCAGTGAACAGACCTTTAAGGATTTTTGTTGTCCTTGGATGCTCATGGGGCATCTGCCTTGCATTTGGTTTATTGTGTTAACTGAATGGTGGTCCAGAATATTTCTGTCTTTCCACTTTCCACTTTTGAATGTGATTATGTTTTGTAATAGAAAGTGCATCAGAATCATTATAACATTCTTTTGTCAGGCAGAATTTTTATCAGCAAATATTACACAGCAATTTTTGCTTTATTACAAATATATTATTATTCACTGTACCACTCAACCTGATTTCTTGTTCCTTGGTTTTTTTCCACACATTAGTTTTTCACAGAGATATCTCACTAATACAGCATATCTTTCCATTTTGAATATCTTGATCTTTTTATTTGAATAAGCACACTTCACTATAATATCTGTTTAGATATAAAAAAAATATATTTATTTACTTATTCACTTACCTTGTTCTATTTCCTCCTTCTATTTGTGCAGCTTTTAAAGTACTCTTTATGGATTCGCCAAACCATTAGGTACGGTCAACCACTAATGTGAAAGAATTCCTGTCATATTTTCCCTCCATTCTGCTGCTTCCTTCAGTGACAAACAGACAGAGAGAGCATCCTGTTACCATAGCGGTATAGTCTTTCAGCATTAAAAACAGAAAAATAAGTCAAGGAACCCCAATCCCAAAACTTCTCAGGCAATTAAAAAACAAATGAACATAACATGTTTTAAAAACATACATGCATTCCTTTTTGTTGAACAAACACATTAGTTCACTGTTTGAGTTCTATCTTGTAGAAATGCATTTACTATTTTTGATATTATAAGGCTTTTCAAATGACGTTTTAGAATCTCTCAAATTCTTACACATCCACACTCTCTCCATGCTATGTATGCAGACAACAATCTTCACAGGTGACTGAGAGAGATGCTGAATGCATCTGTGCTGATGCTAAACGCAGAATATTTAAATCTGCTGAATTATGCTTATTTAGGACAACTGCAAGGCCAAGATACAACAAAAAGTTTGTAATAACCTCTTGGCTTGCTTCTGAATTGCAAGTCTTGTGAAGAAGATGGCAAAGACTTGCACAGATTGATAGCTGACCGATGCTGTCATGCAAACTGTCCTTTGAAATATGAAAAAGGGTAGTTGTTTTTGTCACAGTTTGTTACTCTTCACATTTACACTCCCTGGTTCTGGCTGGCACTGTCTGCAGAAATGCTGAAGTGTCACAAGTGAGTTCCTGCTGGTGTTTTCAACTAGGCTGTCAGAAGTTATGTTTCAGAATTTTGTATTTTTCCTTTAAAGTGCCTTTTTTTTTTTGTAATATGCCCAAGTCAGTTTTGTAGACTATAGAGCCTTGATAAACATCCAATCTTCTGAGTGCTTATTAAAACTAAAATGAAGATTTTAATCATTTATGGTTCACTTGTAACTTCAGCACAAAAGCCATCAGCACAAACGGCACTAATTGACATGCTTGTTGACAGCCCTACCAGAGGCAAATGATTTAATAGGCTTTGACTCTGAACTTCCTTCAACTCAGAGGTGGAAGGCAAATTCTGCAGTCTGGAAAACTTGCTTGCTTGTTTTCATAGGCCATTATAGGCTTGACAAACCCTAGCAAGACAGCAAATGTGATTGAGGCAGTCTTCTCCCAACTTTGGGAACAATCACCTGTGGTTTATAACCATTGTTATAGGAAGCCATTCCTGGCGGTATTGTTGTGGTTATAATCTCCAGGGTGTGTGTGCTGCACTCAAGACTAAATGTGTTCTGCCTGATTTGGAACACAGATTTGAACCTGATTTTCTGACTTTCCAGCGGGATAGGACATAGGTGCTCCTGAAGGTGACAGTCTGTCAGGAAGGCAACATTAACAGAGTAGTATGAAACAAAATGGTGCAGATGAATTTAGGAGAGCATCTCCTTTATTTGTGATACTACCATACAAAGGCTACTTTACTTCGTGTACTCAGACCCTCAAATGTAGGTTGCTTATAACCATCAGTACATTAAAGCTGATCTGATGGACCATGCCATATTTCGGAAGTATTATTCTCATCCATTAATTTTAATGCTTGCATCAATTTTACATCAACTATAATAAAACTGAACAGATATATTTATGCTATAGATTCTGGCTACTTCCTCTCTGTCATCTTTCCTGTCAATATGTGCTGCATTTGTATTCCTTAGATTACTTTAACAGATTTCAGCAATATTGTTTGCTTTTTCATGAGTAGAGTAACAGCTTTGTTTTGTTTCTCCTGCCACCTTGCCCTGGACTATCAGTTCAGTTTTGCTAATGTGAGCTCTGTTTCAATTTGTTTTTCAGGCTCTCAATGGTACTTTGATGATCCTTTGTGGATAATGTTTTTTTTTCTTATAAATTTTCATGGTTGAAGGGACTGAATCTGCAGTCCATGTCTTCATATTTCCTTTTCTGCTGAAAATGGTAGACAAGAACATAATTACAATAGCCAAGTGACTTGCAACGTAAATCCTACTTTTACGTTTAGTTAAGTATTAAAGATTTTAACAAGGTGAGATCATAGGTGTGGTCAGATGGAGCACGGTAAAATCATCCTTGACATGTCCTTTGCAAATTTTTATGTGATAAATAATGAAGAGGACCTGGCGGTGACACTAGTCCATCGCTGTCCTCTGTGAATGTCAACTACCACAAGCTTTTGTGGCAACTGCCTTTGGAATACCCTTTCTTGACCTTCAGTGCAGATTTTACAACTGTTATTTTGTTCTACCTCTTTTGTTCTTGCAAGACCTGGGATCAACAAGATGCAGTCTGTTATCCTGAAGACAGCCCTGGCTTGTTAGTCAGTTTTGAGAGATCCCAAAGTTTTCAGAGGGGAGAACCATGGTGGCTATCAAGTGGTTGCTCCCATCATGTCTGCTGCTGGATATGAAAGGTCCAGGCCTCACAAAATGCAGGAAGCTGAAGGTAGTAACTGTATAAGGATTGAAGCTGGTAAGTAGTTGGTGAGTGTTTCTCTTCTTTTCTGATTAGTTACTCCTGCTTCACGGCTTACGTCATGGCTAGACCAACTGCTGTGTTATACTGTAGCACGGTACGCAGCCCTTCTGCAGGGCTTCTGCCAGACTTCTCCCCAGCCGTCTGTCTGAAATGTAAAAAGCACATGTCAGTTTGCAGGCTGAAAGGTAGCCACCAGCTCCCTTACTGCTCTGCCAGTTCATGCTATTTTTATCTCTTTTGGGCAAATAAATCACATTCACCTGCCAGAATTAATTGGGATAGTACTTCCTCTAATGCAATGAAGGCAGATTTGAGCTTCTTGGGCTAAAGAGGCTGCAGGAGGAGCAACCAGGCGTTACTGTCATGCGCATGTTTCCGTGTCATGTGTGGTCGGCATAGCAGTGTGTGCAGTCCCTTTTTAGGTGGCACTGAGTCTTCTTCAGCAGCATATACAGAAGGCAGACATACACAGCTATGTGGGGTTTTTTTAGTTTTTTAATTTTTTAGCCCTCTTCTGTTCAGCTGTTCAGCAAGCCTGATGATACTGCGCTTTCCCTGAGATCTGGAACCTTGTTTTGCTTCCTCTTAGCTTGAAGACACCTTCTCTTATATGAAAGATTGTTGCTGTTGTCGGATTATTGTATTTGGGCATGTAGTGAGGCCACATGCTTTGCAGGAAGTAGTCTTTATAGGTTAAGATTTTAGAACTTAGAGATAAAACCACAGTTTTAATGGGATGACCCATTTTAATGGGAAAAAAATCCCTGAGAACTAGGCTGTCCAGTTTTACAAGCTTCATTAAGTAAAAAAATGTTAGTGGAAGGACTTGATGCAGTGGTCAGCAGATGCAAGAAGGAAAAGTATACAGAGGAGTTAAAACATAGAGGCAAATACCAGTTTTCTTAAGTAATACATCACTTCTTATTTCAGTGATGAATGATGAATTCCTTAGGAAATTTATGGTAGACAGAGTGTGTAAAATATGTATCAGCAACATTGACATAAGTGAAAATATAAAAGACACCAAAGGGAAAAACATGTTCCTTATTTGTCTTCTCATTTTATTGGTGTGTTGGGGATGTATATGTTAGCAGGGTAGAACACATTGTGCTTCTTTCTAGATAGCAGTCCTCATGCATTTTAATCATTCTTTGATGTTTCTGTCAAAACACTAACGTTGTTGGGGCTATGGTTCTTTCTCCTTATGGCTGTTTTCCCTTTTACCAGAAACTACTAAAAGGAAGAATACCTTACTCTTCTTGGTGTTTTTCTTATCTCTAGGCTTTTCTTACCCTCAAAACAGGAACCAGGTTCAACCAATGTCTAAATTTCTATACAAAACACAATTAAGTAATCACCAGTAAAATGTTTTATCCTTTTATTTTCTTTTAAAAAACAGCTCAGAACTTGAATATCTCTTGCAAGAGAATGCCACTTACTCAGTGAGGCAAATATTGTTTTGAACTACCAACTTCAGTTCAAACACATCACTCTCAAGTGAAAGTAAAATAATAGCAACCAAACCAGAAGGACAGAAAAGTTCTTAACAGACAGACCAGGGATTATTTTATGATGCTCGTAAGTTCCAACTGCCGTTATATCTTGTACTGGAAATAGACTATCAACATCTTTTCAGGGCTGAATCTTGCTGAACTTAATTTGTTAAAGTCCCTTGATGTTTGCATTAATAGATTGCTTACTTGTCTAAGCTTTAATTATTTTCTTCATTTTAAAGAATAATCCCATGGAATCTGAGGCACAGTTAATTAGTTTGTACTGAATGGGATGTCTTAACCTCTGCAGAATGCACACACACATAGTTAAAGATGAGTTACTCTGAATGTGAAAGCAGATCAAATTGGAAGGGTTTATTTGTCATCTGAAGACTATATTGTAATATAATATCTGAATTTGGTGCTTGAGAGTGAGAGGAACTGTAGTGTTATTTACATCAGTAAGGCTTTAAGAAGTTATTGTGAGTCTCATTCATTGTAAAATAGCATCTCTTTCAGTCTCCTGCAGAACAAAGGTCTCAGCATGCAAGTACGGGAGTGCCTGTAGGAGGATGCTTTTCTGACTCATTTGCAGCACCATGCATCACGTCAGGGAAATGTATCTCACTAGTAGCCAAGCAGATCCCGGCTTCACTACAGCTCAACAACACTATCTTTATTTTTCTCCCTTCCTTCTATTTTCAATTCTTTGGCTTTCAGTCTCTCTCTAACTATACCCAATGCCCATAGAGTGAGATCTACTGGTTTAACTATATCATAACAAAATTTCTGAGGATAAATAGAAAGAGAAAATAAGCCTCTTCAGCTGCTTTCATGTAACAGTTATATTTCAAAATATTAAACAGTGACAAAAATGTTGTTTATATTAGTGGTGGAAGTTGCAGTATAATTGACTTGATTAGTAAATGCATTTTGTTCACAGTTTATTTTTTCCATTGTTTCTCTTTTTTCACGTTGTATTTGCGTAACTGTTCAAATTTCTGTTGAACAATTATTTATTTAAGAGGAATCCAAGTCTTTTGTCTTTAGTTTGTGACAAACTGTAAGGTTATTATACTATTCTGTATTGGCAAACTACTTTCCATTAAACACAGAGCTGTATAAACTAACCATGGACATTTTACTCTGGTGGCTAATGCCTTCACCACAGCAAGACTGTAATTCCTGACCGAACCACTTATAAGCAAGAGCTGTTACACTCAGAGTTACTCTGAGATAGACATATTCTGAGACCTGATTTTATATATATACATACATATATAGACAGATAGATAATTTTCTCCCATTTCAGTTACTAGTAACACAAAGTCAAGTATATTTGTACTCTAAACTTTATTTACAAGACTGAGATAAACAGCTTAATATAATTTGAAAGTGGCACAGGATATGAGTCCTATTTCCAATGGGACTCCAAAACACACCATTTTATGAGAAACTCTTCTGAGTGAATAAAGATTGTCCCAGATAGTAAATAATATTTCCTCTTAATGTTATTTGTTCCTTTCCAAACATCTTCCTGCTTCTCTATCTGTTATATTTCAGTCATATAGTTACATTAAACACTTTTTGGTTTGTTTTCTTATGTGCTGAGCTAGTTTACAAGGTTTGAACATCCCAAATCCTGTTAGAAAACAACTAAATATTGAAATAGATGAATATTGTTGGATATTTTGTGGTATGATCCAGGCAATGTTTCTTCTACAAACATATTTCAAAGAATCTTTACAAATAATTAAGTTTTGTTATTCTGCAATTTATTTGTGATATAAAAGAACATACTATTGTACATTGTGATTTCCATTGTCCTGGAATTATGACAGTTTTTTTTTTCAGGTGGAAGAATAAAAAAAAAATTGCATTTCCTCATGACTACTTCCTCTCAGCAATTATTAGTTATCGTTAATACTTGCTATACTGAGGAAAGAGAGAATTACTGAAGATGTAACATTGGTCTTCTGAACCCTATTGTAGAAGAACATGCAACAATTTAGGTATTAGACCTGAGATTCATAGAAGAATAATTGAGTCTGAATAAATGAAGAAGTGTAAGACTGCTTTCAGTAAGTTAGATAAGGGAAAAGTGGGAATGAACTACACGTTAACTGCATTTATCCTTATCCTTATAACATTTGGCTCATTTAAGAAGTTAAATTAGATTATTTTTGATTAACCTAGACTTTTCTACTTTTCGGGAGCATGATTAGGAAGAATAAAGGAAATTTCTGTTAATTCCAATTCCTCACTTTTCTCCCTTCTCCATATGCGCTTTAGGATTCTTCCTTATTACTTGTCCCATTCCCTTCTCTCTACCCCAGCCTATAAAATCTACATTTTGTGGAAACTGTTTAGTTCCTCCACAGGTCTATTCAACCCAGTACAATATCAGAAAACTACTCATTTTTTTGTGCTGGCTTATTCAATCCTTCAGTGTTAAATGAAAGCCAGCTGGCACAAGCTGTGAAGCAGGAGAGTGTGGTCAGGAGAGGAAAACAGAGGAGATGCTTCCTTAATTTGGCAGCACTAAGCAATTAATTTGAATCATTATGTCTCCCAGAACCAAACCTTCAGAGATTCTGTAGGTCTTTGTAGCTCAGCTGGGAAAATGGCTTGAGGGGAAAAAGAGAACTGGCAGTTCCTCAGGTGGATGTAAGAGGGCTGCGAGAGGCTTGTCCCCATGAGGATAAAAGGGGAAAAAATGGCTAAATGCTGAACTAGTCATTGACTTTAAGTTTGAGCTTCTTATAGAAGGGAAAGTAGAACAGGTTATGCAGGATGATTAACAATATAAACATGAAAGTGTAAAGGCAAAATCAGAAATACTAAGGTAGAGAATAAGATAAAACTTGCAAGGGACGTCATGTGTCTGTTAGGATGTTATCAGTAAAATATCAAAAGCAAAGAGTTATTTTGCAGTTGAACAAACTGTGCAGGCTTTTGCTGAATAATAATGAGAAGGCTAAAATGTGCAATGAAATTTTATATCTGTCCTCTGTAAAAACTTCAATGCGGTAGATACAAATAGAAGAGAAAGAGCTCACTTGAGAAAATAATTTTTTTCTTTACAAATTGGTCAGACTTCATGGATTACTGAGATACTTAAAGAACTGAACAATGAAATCTTAGGTGTGTTAATGCTTATTTTAATAGTATATGGAGAACAGGGAAGACACTGCATGACCAGAAAAGGCAAACATAGGCCTATTTTCTAGGCAGCAAAGGGAAGACCTAGAAGATCTTTCATCCCTGAAAAAACATTATAGTAAATAAGCTATTTATTTGCAGGCAGCAGAAAATAATGGGAAGATGAGCATCAGACAACATGATTTTCACTAGAACAAACCATGTCAAATCAATCTAATTTCTTTGACAAAGTAAAAATCCTTGATGTCAGATGGGAAGTAACAAAAATAATTTATCTTAAATTTAATGTCCCTAGTGATGTGTCACATTCTCATTATGAATCTGCTACTTCACAGATCTTTAAGACAGGGTTGAACTGCTGTCTGCTGAAGATGAAGTATTTTTGATCCTGTCTTCAGGCCAGAGGTTAAGTAGGAGACTAGGACTGGAGAAATCCAGCTGAGTTTGTCTGTGTCTCTGATGGTTATAGAAGCATATTCAGCGGCAGTTTCTCTCTTCGCATTAAAACAAAAAATAATATAAATATATTTAGGTCCTACCTGAGATCAGTCTGAGTAGATTTGATGTAACTGCAAGGTAATCATGCTATTCAAAGAGAATGTGTTATGAGCAGCATTTCCTCTTAACGTAAATGTAATGAAATAGGGTTAATTGGGCCCTCTTACACAGGAGATAATTAGTCTGGAGCTTATTTTGTCTTACTGCATGAAGCTGAATCTGCTTCAGTCTAAACAGCAGTAGTCTGAGGAGGACCAAAAACTTTTCCTGTTTCTTCAAATAGAGATCTAAGAAATACAAAAATTCTAAATTGCTGAGGGTGTCCATGTGTTATCAGCTTTCTTAAGTGAACAGGGATTACTAAAGAAACAAGGCAGGTAAGACAAAACAATGGTATAGATGAAGTAGCATCCCCTCAAACAGAATATATTGTTATGTTTCATGATGCCTCTGGCAGGGCTGCTTTGCCAACACTGGGGAGGGGAGGAATAAAAAGCCTTTGAGGGGGCAGGCAGACGGGTGGCTGGGCCAGTGGCTGCAGCAAGCCGGCTGCCGCGGTGTCTCCCGGAGACTGGCACTCACCACCGTCAAGGCAGACATTGAAAAGGCATTGAAAGTGCAGATAAACTGCTGTGTGAATAGATGTCCCTTACTTAAAATTTATCTGATTGCTTTGAGTCCTGAGGTGGTGGGGCAGAGAGAATCTTTTATTTTAAGGTTGCTGTTTTAGATTACTGCTCTGTGCTGTCCACAGGCTCCTGAAGAAAAGGCTCACAAACACCAAGCATCAAAGGTTTGTAATGTGGGGGAAGTAACCTGTAGCTCCTGCCAGGAAGGGTTGGCACCAGGACGATCTTCCGTGAAGAAATGAAGAAACAGAAGTGTTGTCTGAGATTAGCCCACTCCAGCTGAGTGTCACTATGAGAAATGTCCTCCAAGTGTAGCCTGCATGCCTGCTCCGAGGCTCTGAAGCACAGAGTGCGTTGCAGCAGCCTTCTGTGTTCCCTCTGTGCACATTCTCAGATTTTCCTGGCAGAAAACCAAGCCGAATAGGATCAGGGCACAGCCAAGGACAGTTCCTACCTCGACATACAAGGAAGCCTCAAAGGGGCAAATTAGCAAAGTTTTGCAGTGGTCACCCAGAGTCATCCACTAAGATATTTTGTCCTGAGAGCTCTATGTCCTGCAACCCAATTGCTGTAATTATAGAGAGAAATATTCGAAGTATCTCTGCTGCACTATTTTTTTTTTTTTTTTTTACTTTTGGAGGCAATGCCTTTCATTTCAGTAGTTTTTGCAGTAGTTGTAACAGTTAAGGTCTTGATGATCAAAAGTTTTCTACAATCTAGCTAAGCCTCAGATCTTCCAAAGAAAGTTTAACCTCCAAAGAGTTAGCAACAATTTATTCTGTGACCTGGCCTGTTTCTCTCTTATGAAATTAATATCTTTCTCTAAACTGATTAAATGCTATCATAACAAAAGCAATAATAAGAAGGTTAATCAGTCTTCCATACCACCATTAATTACTATGGTATTGATTGACATGTGATTCCCAAAGAACCACAAGAGGCATTTAATAAAGCTTCTAGTGATGCTTGCAATTTGAGGACTGCTTTCTTCATGCTAGTATAAACAAATCAGATACAATAGTTTATACACCATAGTTTTTAATCTTTAGCTTCTTTTTAAAAGTCTTGTTCTGGCTAGTATGAATGCAAAAGTCTTAAGCAAGTGCTCATTGTAATTCTAATGTGAAAGAAGGAAAACTTGCCAGTTTGTCAAAAAAGATCAAAAAGAACTGCAGAAATTTGGTGAAATTTTAGAAGCAAGTCAAAGAGAAGCCACCTCTTACAGTGATAAAATAGGTTAGAAGGCTGGGATATATACACTCCAGTATGAACTCTACCTTCATCTCCAGTGTGATCCAAGTTACCTCTAAAAGATATTTCTACCATTGTCTCCCAGATACCAGTCACATCTGTCTTTGGATAGATAAAAGGCTGACAACCTGCCAGCTTCAATTGGACCAGATAAGCCTGTAGGTGAAACTGCAGAAAGGCTCAGCTCAGGTGAGGCCTGCATGGTCCAAATGCTCCCTGCAGATCTGCAGAAGGAGGGACAGACAAAGACATCCCTGTGAAAGAGCAGGGAAAACCGAGTTTTGGTAAGCTGGTGTTTAACAGACTTGGTAGTCTTGCTAAATGTAAAGTTAACTAAAGGAGAGTTCTTCCACAGGGGGAATGCCACAGGTATTATGGCAGTGTAAAAGACATCAGCATATGCTTGAAGATAGAGGCGCGGTGAGAAAATATAGTCACAGACAGACTGCCTCACAGTTTTCTGAACATTCAGTGAAACAGGTCTCAAACATCCTACCTGATTTCAGAGGAGGATTTCAGAGGATTTTTATTTCTGAGATCAATGTCTGCATTTATGCGTAAGCTGTAGAAAGTCTACAGGATTGTCTAGAGGAAGTCACTCCTTCCTAATCCCTTCTTTTCTCCATAGAGACCATGTGTAGACGAGACATATGATGTTATTTGCATGCAAAAACTCAACATAATCATTTCATAAAGGTTGCATAACCTTTCCCTTGCCCAGAAAAAAAAAGGTATACTATTCAGTGTTTATTTAGCAGTGAAGCAAAGAAGCAGTTACAGGAATGCAAAAACAATTCAAACAAAAATGTTTTTTCAGTTACAGAGTGTTCTGCCCTCCCTAGGGCATGCTACCCCTTCTCATTTTTGATGAGAAGCAGCCAATGGCAGCCAATGGAGTAATGCCTTAGGAGAGCAAGAAGAAGTGGAGCTAGCCTTGCTTACTACCATCAAGGCTCCACATGACACTACTCCCTGTGTAGTCCAAAAACAAGTTGCAATGTTTTAACTTCAGACCTCTCATTAGAAGTAATGGAAGTCAGCAGAGGACACCTGCGTGTTCACTGTAACATTTTAATTAGCAAGTCCTCCTTTTACTAACTGCAAATCATGCAGTGATTGCAAGAATGGCAAATAAGATGAAAGAAATGTCTATTATTAGAAAAAATAGTATAAAAACATAACAGTAATAATCATAAGGAATAAGTTTGATGTCTGTTTAAGCATCAGCATATTTTAAAACATAACGTTAAGATGCAGTGTCTTATTAATGCACACCCTGGCAACGTGCATTACTGCTGGAAGATGAAAACATTATTTTGCTTTTCATTTTTATGAAAAAATGGAAGCAGACTTTTAACAGTTTATAAACAGATCTTTGAAAGGTGAATGTTAATGACAACAATCAAGAAAATGAAAAGCAATAGGAGTTTTTGGCAAGAAGAAAAGCAGAGCACTGCAACTGGAGGAAATAGCTTATTAGTTAAATACCAACCATGAAGGTCCATAAGGTGAGAACAGAGCAGTTAGTGAAAAGAAATCTAACACACATAAAAATGGAAAAATCTCACATAACTCATGATGTTGTGACTCTGTGTTACTTACAGGAGGAGTAATATTACATACATTCATGTTTTGGCATTCCTAGCCAAAAGAAATATACTGATGCTTCTATCTGTTTTTTTCCATGTGCATATTATATTGAATAATTTATCCTACAGCTACTGGGTTAATATGAGTACAGAACACACAGTACAGGGCTGTCTTTTACTTATTTTATTCAGTATTTTCTTCTGTGTTTCTTTTTGTAGCTCCCTGACCTTTCTGAATCATCTTTCATTCTCTGTGATTTTGCTAGAATTTTGAGAAGTAGTTTCACAATACACAGTAGTACAGAGGAAATCTTTACATTAGAGGTGAAAAATAAAACTGTCATTTCAGCATATGTGGTGACTTGCAATCAAAAGCTGAATTGTTCTTGTGGTGCCCAAGCCTCCTGGATGGGAAACGACACATGGATCCCCTTACAGAGTTTTCCTTTGTGCATTCCCGAGCTGGAGGAGGATGGAAACCAGTGAGCTCTCACTCTTAGATCTACAGAAACTTGTCCAAACCGTGATGTCCCCTGTGCTCCATGAAGAAACAGGAGGGTCTGATTATCGCTCCATCTCACTGTCAAAAGAGCTGAGTAGGACTCCACCTCAGACTCTCAGGTGGGTTTTATCGTCCCTTACTATTTTGGAGAAGTTCATAGTTGAATTAATTGCATGTAGGGATGCCATAGAAAAAAACTAACATGAATTAAGGAAATATGTGTTTCAAAATACCTCTGTTACACCTGCTTTTACAGCAGCATCCTATTCATAGCCGGATCCTCAGAAGAGCAGAGAGACATCTGCCATATCTGAAGTAAGGTGACAAGTGAACCCTTTTCCTTCCTCTCCTTTTCTTAAAGCATAAATCAATGGAAAGGGGAGAAATCTGATTGTATTTTGAGAAAGAAGAGCCAAAATACAGTAGCAGATTAACAAGAAATGTCAGAAGACTGAGAATAACAGCAGTATGACTTATGGGAAAGAGGAGACGCCATTGCTGTCTGTTGCTGGAAAAGAGACATTTAGGGAAAAAAGGAGGGAAAACAATATCGGCTAAGGGAAAAGTTCACAACATTCTATCAGTTTTTCAGTGAAAGAAATGGACATAATCTTATGTACATAATAAAGACTTTATTAATATGAGCTTGAAATATCAAATATTTTCAGGTAACATTTACAGATAACAGAGAACTTGCTGGACAAGGAAGACAAAACAAGTCATTTATTCCGCACCACCTTGATCACTGCGTAAACTGTGTGTATTCACAATATGCTGATTTGGATGTAGATAGTTTGAATTAAAAAAGGCAGGTCACTGATGGGTATCATAACCTGGAAAGCATTTAGGAGTGGATAACCCACTAAACAAGAACTCCCAGTGCAATGTATAAAGATATGTACATCAGGCTTGTATAAGTAGCAGAATTATGAACCAAAGAAGAGTGGAAATATTTGTGATCAAGTTTCTAGTGTGTCAGCTTTGGGTCTGTTCTGCAGAAACAAGGTTGACAAGCTGGAAAAAAATCAGCCTATGTATACATAAACTACCTGAGATTTTGGGAAACCTGTCATGTGTTCAGAAACCAAGCAATGACAGTCTATTTGCATTAACCTTCAAAACCTTGTGGAAGGACTTACATGTGGCATACTATATATGTGTAACACATGAAGGAAAGATACTTCTAATAGTCTTTAATTTTAAAAACATGAGTCCTTAATGGTTCTTTAATTGAGCAAAAAAACCCAGCACAGTTAAATGTAATAGTTGGAGGCTGAAGATGAACAAATTCATACTGGAACTAAAGCTAACATTTTCAATAAATGATTCAGTACTGAAACAGTTTATTGAGGCATATGTTGGATTCTCCATCTGATAGCCACTTTTAGCCAAGACCAGATGTCTAGAACTTATCGCTACTGCAGGAAGGGTCTGGAGATTTTTCAGGCCATATTATCTTGACATTCAGACTGGATGATCATAATATCTTTTTACTTTAAAATCTGTAAAACTACTGAATGTAGTATCTGGTAATGGTTAGGAATATATGTTAGTGAAATAGGCATCTACTTAGTTATAAATATTCTTCAAAGCTTTTCAAAATATTCTAATTTCCTAGACCTTTTTTTTGTACAGTAGAAGTCATTTCAGTTTGATTGTAAGTTTACCCTAAGTTCTTCACAAGAAATTTGAGAATTAGTTTACATTTTGTCTTGCCATACAAACGTGCCAAAAGTGATTTATTTTTTATTATGAAATATATGTAATACTTATGCATTACTACCTTTGATTTATTGTGTTTTATTATCAAAATTGATGTATCTATTTACCATTAAGTTTGCAGGGTTCGCATCTGAGTTCAGTGAATTCTGATAGTCCTATTCTGTGCCTTCTGTGTGAAGGCAATGCACAGAAACCTGTCCTTTAATGATAAGAGTGTCCAGGAGGCACCACCCAACCAACCGAGGGAACAAAAAGAGAGCAAATTTTACCACAATTTCCCAATTAGATCTTAAGTGAAGTCCTTAGGAAAACTCCCACTGATTTTGACCAGGATCTAAGGAGCAAGATCTTTCTTCTTCAGCTGATTTTTCTGTTGGAAAAAAGGCAAAACTTTTGCTCACCAGTGCTGCTTGTGCAAAAAAAAAGACCCTTAAAGCAGAACTACAAGGGCTATCAAGGAGGAGGATGCAGGGCGGAGGCTGTTCACAGGAAGACCCGGAAAATCTTAAACTGAGCAAGCACTGCCCGTAGTTAGTGAACCAGCATCTGCCATAGCTCCTTCAGGCCACTAGCCTTCCAACTCACCGTACATCTATCCAACAGCACAAGGTCAGATTCACTGCTAGGTTTTATTTAAACAGGTCTGTTGGTGCTCAGACATGGGTCTAACATAACCCAGATATACCAAGGCATCTGCCAGAATACAAATGAACATGTCTGCAATGCCAATGTTGATTCTTTTTAAAGGCAAAAGGGATCAAATGCTCTTCTGATTATGTGAGTGTGCCTGTAAGCCTTGTTATAAAAATATTGCTTGAGCTGTTAGTTTAAATCTCAAAATATTTGGAAAAGATTATTTGTTCAATGCATATCTGGTAATCCTCTCCAAAAATATTTTCAATGATTGTGGAATGATGAAGTGGAAATAGCATACAAGGGACTAAAATAATCATCTAAATTCTCAGCATAATCAAATCAGGATAGTTTTCTGGTTTACATCTTGATGATCTGCCCTTCTATTTTGCTTACAAGTTAATCTGAATTAAAATGTGTATTTTAAAATATGTGTTTCATTCTTTATATGGGCAAATCATCTTTAAAGCCAGCAGTGATTTTGCCTTTCTAAAGAATAAGAAAGGATGAAAGGATCCCTAAGTAAGAATGGATTAGCAGAGATTCAGAGAACACCTGAAGAGATTGAATGGAGAAAAAATAAAGGATATTGTATCACTGTGCCTTCAAAAGCAATATCTCAAAGATAGGAATACAGCAGCCTTTATTCCAAAGGCTGATACATTTTAATCAAATTAATTTCCAGATAATAAAATGCATAATAATAAGAGGTTTAAAAACAGTGAAATACAATTTTTATTTGTGGAATCATGTAAAATATTAAAAACTTCATTTAGGCAGGGGAGATTTTAGTAATTCTGCTGATGCTGATGGCTTTTTGTAGAGTGTCTTTAGCACAGTGCTTTACCAGCAGTGTGATATTGTCATGGTGGTTGAACTTCCTGCTAGACAAGGAAGACTGAGACTTCTGGTAACTACTCAGAACCCAGAAAGTTTGTTCTGTTGATCCACAAGTTGGCATCACTTCTGAGCTGTGTTGTCTAACCACAAGAAAAAAAAAGTCAGAGGTTTGAAAACAGAAATCCAGTTTTTCTAAAAGTAATTTTTTTTCTCTTTGAGGACAGTTATCATCAGCCTGATAATATGACCTCTTGAAATTTGTTGTGCAAAATTAGGGGAAACATGAAAGCAGCCAAAGCTGCCAATAGCTCAGTAGCCAAGGCAGTTACTCAAGAAAGCCACAGTGAAAGCCCCTCGTCTGCCTAATTACATGCAGTGATTTGAACTCAGTATCCATAACTGCATGTCCAACATTTTTTTATTCTGTCTTCAAACTTCATACATGGGGTGGTTCTGATGTGGAAGTGGGGCCAAAAGAGACTCCTTATTCCACAGGGATCTTGAAAACCACATCCAATTTCGAAGCATGTAAGTGATCCTGATCTCTGCCCTGTTCTTCTCTTAGTTTTCATCAAGAATTCTACTAAAACTGTCTGACAGCATTACTGTTAATTCCTACTGCATTTACACAGAAGTTTGGTTTGGATTAGGTACCTTTTCATAACAGTTCCAGGTGAATTCCAGTAGCAGTAAATGTCCAGATGGCACAGTGCTGACCATCCAGCTGCTCAATTCCACCCTCTTCTTCCAGTCTGCTTGCTCTGGACTGGACTGTTTTCATTTTTCAACAGTCATGAGCAAAAGAATTAAATATCATAAGGAAATGAGAAATAGATATTTGTACATGTTGTCAGTAAAATGCAATAGCAGGGATAAAGTCAGTGCTCCAAAGGCAGGCTTCTTTGGCTATTTTAGTTCACTCAAGCATCAGCTATTTCTCATCAATTATTTGTATTCCTAATATTCAGTCTTTTAGCATCTGCTTCTTTCTTCTCAAAATACTGAAAAGAAAAATATAAAAAATCCCATTTTCTTCCATGCTTCATGGGAGCTTTGCTTCATGGTGACTTCAAAGGGTGCAAATGGTGCAATGGAGCACATGGTGACTTCAGGAACTGCCCAACACTTAGATTGCTGCAAGGCTTGGTGTTCATTTATCCGCTACCACATTTCTTAGATTTGCTGGCTTTGCTTACCATTTTACAATTTTTACTTTAGCTTTTCTCATCTCCATTCAAGTGCAAGTAAACAAGCTTGGAGTGAGGGGCTTCTTGTTCCTTTTTCCAACTTTTGAGGGTTGTGCTAGTGTTGTATTGGATTGTATTGTAAACATTTGTTTTCTTCCTGTAAGGCTTGAGGAGCAAAGAATGATGCTGCACAGACTGGGTATGATTTTACTCTCTACACAAAATCCTCCCTAAGACGATGCAAAAAACTGCTGATCTAAATAACATAAAGGTGCCTTCAATACTTCTTCTGCAGTGAAAAAGCCTGTGTGGCTGTCATGTATTCAAATCCCAATTTGGATTCTCAGATAAGTTATCTGAAAGCATTTCTTGATGCAGAAGTGTCTCTGCAATATTGGAACAGTAGAGGTGAGAATAGCTAATGCAAAATTGCTATGCTGCAGATATGCAGTTTTCCTCTCTCAGATTTTTCAGAGATGCCATACTTGATACTAAAAAGCGTGTGATGTCTGCTGATAATTCTACTTTGATGTTAAATTGATGCATAATGGTAAAAGAATTGTAGCGCTATATCTTGCTAAATTGCAGGACTGTTTTACAGAATTCCTTTATTTTTCATTCTTATATTTTTCAGTCATTAATACTTTCAATGGTGCAAAGATTACTTAACTGTTTTCCTGGCTTTGTCATATAGAGCGATATGGCTATTACAAAACAATTCCAAAACTCCATTAAGCAGAGACAGCTGAGTCACAGGCATTAAGAGATGTTCAGAGCTGTTGAACATAGATCTGTGTGTTGACTCTGGGCACTTATCTAACGTGTATCTTATAGCCTTAGAGCAGCTCACGTTTTTTTGAAGTGTCTGATAAAGATGCTGTTTTAAAGTTTTTATTTGTTTATTTTAGAAAAACAGTACTGGCAAAGGTTAGGAGGTTATGTTTGCACTGCCTTTAGAAGCTCAACACACTCCCAGAACCAGTTTTATATTCTATTTGCAGAGCACCCATGATCTGGGCTATGCAGAGCCAGGGTATTCTGCTGCAAAGGTTCATATGGTGATCCACAACCATGGCCAGTTCAGGCGCACTGTGCATATTCATCTGACACTAAAGAAATTTTCAGCTGGACTTGCTGGTCAACAGTCCAAATGTTGGGCTTGTTTCCCTGGGTCTTCTCACAGCAGAACAGTTTCACAGTGGTGCCTGATCTGAGCTCACACCCACGTGGTAGCAAGAGAGAGAGCACGGACCTGAACAAAACCTACAGGGGCTAAGTAGTATGGATTTTAGATTGACAAATATTGAACTCGAATTATGAGAGCTTCTTTTTTCCTTTTTTTTACAGAGCACGGGCAAGAATTCCCTCTCTGAGGGAACCCTGTGAAATGAGATGTATTAGATGTATGTTGCTAAATGCCTGCTTTGCTTCGGTGTTTACCAAGGGCAGCCCTGTAGAGTCCCAGGCCCTAGCGACAGGAGAAGAAG
>JAUBNY010000700.1:11082357-11125781 GCA_032275445.1 Crypturellus soui
AGCTGGTGCTGCCGCTGCTCCAGCGAACGGCGAGAGACGTGAGACAAACGGCAGCGGAAAGCGCTGCGCGCCGCCCCGCGCGCGGCGGCACGCTCGGCCCCCGCGCCGCGGGCAACGGCCCCACGGGCGCCCTCAGGCATCAGCGGGGAGGCGGAGGACACAGCGCGATCCTCCCCGGGGGGAAGGCGAAATGGCGCCGCCCAGGCGCGGGCCGCGCTCGTGCCGTGCGGGGCAGGCGGTACCACCATGTGGGACGGGGGAGCGGCCGCCCGTCCGCGTGCGGGATGCGGAGCTGCGGTTGAGCCCAGCTGGGAGAACGGGCCCGCCCTGCCCGGCAACAGGTGACCTGCTGAGCCCTGGGGTGCGTCTGCCCTAGGTCGGGACGAGCCTGTCTGTCCGGGTCTGTCCACTTTGGATAAGCGTTCGAAATAGCAGGGTGGTAGCGCTCCATCAGAAGATTAGGGGTTTCAGTAGTTGTTTGTAAATAATCATTGAAATTAAAGATAAGAGTTGGTTAGTTTTGTGCTTAAACACTACAAATTTAGCTGTAGAGTTTTCTCCAGCTTTTAAAAAGCGTAATTGAAGCTGTGCCAAATGACTCTTCTATCTTCCCATTTATGTTTGTGCTTTTGAGAAGAGGACCCTGACAGCCCTTCGAGGGCTCTGCGTGGTGGTGTGATGTGCTCCTGACGGCTCCCGCTGCCGGCTTCGTAAAGCAGGTTTGCGTGGCAATGCGTGCGGGTCGGACGCCCACAGGAGTTAGCCTTAGCTTGTCTCTGCCATGTCTGAATAGTGATCGAATGTAGAGGAGAGAGACGGTTGTTTTGGAAGAACATTTGATAAGATACAGCATGTTCAGTTCTAAGCCAAGTGCATCAATGACAAATAGTTACAGATTATAGAACATTTCATAGCAGCCTTTATTGGTAAAGGTATGCAGAACAAGCAAAATAGGGAAATAAGTAGGAAAGGAATAAATAAAAGACAGGTTAATACGATTAGCTGCTCTTTTGGGGCCTGACCTTCTGGGATGTAAGGGTAATGGAAATATATGAGCAGTGAGATATTTTTCTTTTAAATTTTTGCCATGTAACTGTACCAATGTTATTCCTCTCAAGGAAGATGTAGAATTGTACTGCTGGGGCTTAATGGCATCCCATGCTTAAGGAGAAGCATCAGCGAAAGTGGCGCTGGGGGAAATAAATGAAAGGCACAGTAGGAAGTGTGTCACAGAAGCTGCAAAGGGAACGAGGGAGAAAAAATCCTTGATACTGGTGGCTTTTATGAGTTTATATCTTGAGAGTTTTGTGCAGCGTATGTGATTTTGTTGAGCAAGAGGAATGTGCTGCCTTGCAGGGAGAGGTTGTGTGCCTTGGGAAGCGTGCAGGGCTGCAGCCGTCCTGTCCAAGGCTAGAGAGCGCAAAACGGCTGCTGAGAAGGTGAGGGCTCCTGCTTGCACTGTGGCGTTGGGATACGTGATGGCCTCTGTTAATTCCCAAGCAGGGTATGTATGCCGTGCTCTTCACTGGAGTGGCCCTTGGATCCGTGGTGGGCAGTCCAAGGTGCAGTGCCGAACTTTGAGAGGGTAAGGCAGAAAGAGGGATGGTCTCTGAGGCAAGGATGGGCTGGCAAATAGCTGCAGTGAAAACTATATGCAGTAAATTATTGAACACTGTGGTCGTCTAGAGATTTTGTGTGTGGACATACAGTACAGACAATGTTTGTGGCCCAGGCCAGTCCACTGGTTTCCAACAAATAATGGTATTTGCCAGTAGTTCTTCCTTGCCAGCAGTGATGATGAAGCTAGAAAAAAAAAAAAGTTAGTTATTTAGGAACCTGAATGACCTGTCTTTTGTTCCTGGAGACTGGCTTCTTTATTAAAATACATCTGCAATAGAAGGAATTACTTTTCTCTGGTTTAATAATGGACCAATGAATACTACAGACATGAACTTTTTCTGTAATCCTTGATCCTTTCAGCCATTAGACTGTCCTAGTCAGCTGGGGTTGTCTCCAAAACTTGGATGTTTATGATTTAATCTTCTGTGCTGGGGCACCATATTTTAGATAATGGCTAAAGGAGGCGTAAAGAGAAATGATTGAAAAAGTCATTACTGTCAGACAGACCTGCTGGCTCATGCTTGAAATGCACAGGAATATGCTTACTGTTGCATTACCTTTTTTTTTTTTTTTAAATGAGCAATTTTAATAATTGAGTAGCACTGTATTGATAGAAGGCCAGTAAACAACACTGACTGGTTTCACTCTTCACTATTGGGATTCATTGTTGGAAAAACTTTAGTGCCAATGGGTGTTACAATACCCTTAAGCATAACATATCAATATATGGATATCATCATCATCTTGCATTTAATTATCTTTTGAAAAACAAACTTCTGTTTGGCAGTTTGACTTACTCTTAAATAACTTTTTAAATGGTTTTAGTCATTCGGAACGAGATCTAATAAGTAATTCTTAATACTTTTATCTTAACTTGTAGTTGCTTGTTCTCTGAAATGGAATTCAGAACTGTGCAAGATGCAGGGATCCCCTCAATGCTTCAGAATCCTGCTGACCAAGGAGGTACCTTTCGCTAGAGAACAGAAAATACTTATGAAGAAGACATATACTGTAAACTCGTAAGGTCAGTGAATTTTATTAGTTTGTGTTCTGTATACCGTCTGTTAGAAACTACTCCCTACAAATCACTCATGTAGAAAATAGACCGAAGGTCATTTCTTTTCATCGGCAGATTTCTTATAACCTCTTAGAGCATACTAGTTACCTCATAAAAACAAGAGTACTTTTGTCTTTTGCTCTGCAATGGCACAACTTCAAAGAATTTATGATGTATGGGGATGGAGGGATGGAACAGAACATGCCCTCGCCCACATGAGAATGGAAAGTTCAGAGATCTTCAGGGGCCACCTTAAGTGTTTGGATTAAGCAGACATTTAAAAATACATCTCCCCAGGGCAAGGGTCCTAAAAGGAAAGGGAGTTCAGGAGAGTTGGCTACTATTCAAGCACCACTTTGTCCAAGCTCAGGATCAGTGCATTCCTATAAGAAAGAAGTCAAGCAAAGCAAGTAGGAGATCTGCGTGGATGGGCAAGGAGCTGTTGGGTAAACTCAATGAGAAAAAAAAAGCATGTACATAATGTGGAAGAAGGGCCAGGCTACATGGGAAGAATATAGGAACATTGTCAGAAAATACAGGGATGCAACGAGGAAGGCCAAGGCCCGCTTGGAATTAGAGTTAGCGGAAGATGTCAGGGACAACAGGAAGGGCTTCTGCAAATACATCAGCAGCAAGAGGGAGACTAGGGAAAATGTTAGTCAGATGCTGAATGGGGAGGTTATGTTGGTGGCGGAGGATGCAGAAAAGGCAGAGTTACTAAATGCCTTCTTTGCTTCAGTCTTTACGCTAAGGCTAGTCCCCATGAACTACAGAGCCCAGAAAGAAGAGAGAGAACCAGAAGAGAGGAGGACTTTCTGCTGGTCGAGGAGGATTGAGTTAGGGATTATTTAGGCAAACTGGACATCCATTAATCTGTGGGCCCAGTGCTGTTCTACTTGTTCATCAATGACTTGGATGTCATTGGATGTCATTGTCAATGACTTGGATGTGCTGAGTGCACCCTCAGCAAGTTTGCAGATGACACCAAACTGGGAGGGCTGGCTGACACTGCCATTCAGAGAGACTTGGAGAGTCCTACACCTGGGGAGGAACCAGTCAGCAGTACAGATTAGGGGCTGACCTGCTGGAAAGCAGCTCTGTGGAGAAGGATTTGGGAGTCCTGGTTGACAACAGGTTAACCATGAGGCAGCAGTGTGCCCTTGTGGCCAAGAAGACCAATGGGATCCTGGCTGCATCAGGAGGAGCGTTGCCAGCAGGGCGAGGGAGGGGATCCTGCCCCTCTGCTCAGCTCTGGGGAGGCCGCACCTGGAGTATTGGGGGCAGTTCTGGACTGCCCAGTGCAAGAGGGACGTGGAGTTTCCAGAGAGAGGGTCCAGCGTAGAGCCACAAAGATGATTAAGGGACTGGAGCATCTATCTTATGAGGAAGGACTAAGCTGGGCCTTTGGTCTGGAGAAAAGAAGACTGAGAAGAGATTTGATTTACATGTTCAAGTACCTGAGGGGTGACTGTAGGGAGGATGGGGCCAAGCTCTTCTTGGTGGTGGCTGGTGACAGGACAGGGGGTAACACAGGAATTTTCACCTCCATATGAGGAAGAACTTGTTCACAGTGAGGGTGACAGAATCCTGGAACAGGTTGTCCAGAGAGCTTGTGGAGTCTCCTTCTCTGGAGATCTTCCAAACCCACCTGGATGCCACCCTGTGCCATGTGCTCTGGGTGTCCCTGCTGGAGTAGGAGGGTTGAACTAGATGATCTCTTGAGGTCCTTTCCAACCTTAATGATTCTGTGATTCTGTGATGTCTATATGCCCTCTGAAGAGACATCTATGCTGTTTAGTGTGGATAAATAATAGGCACATTAGAGATAAGACAGAGATATAACTTTCAACTGGGACTTTTGATTAAGTGATTTCATTTAGATTAAATGGAAAGATAAACAAAAATATATCCTCAAGTAAAACGCTTCACTTGAAGAATCAGCTCAATGAGTTAAAGAAACTATGCCAATAATTTGGCCAGTCTGAACTGTTCAAGAATTTGCCTGGAGAGGAAATATAGAATTTCTTTAAATCAATTATTTTTAAATTATCTGGAATTTATATCAAAGCAAAATAAAATTCCAGAAATAATGCCAGACCTAAATAGATAGTTAGCTCAGGAATGATTTAGAAACATTCCCCTACCAGGGAAATGAAAAGAAAAAGGAATAAAAAAGGAATAAGAATATGAACAAGAGGATAGAACAAGAATAAAAACTGTTCAAGGTGATGTTGAATTAGAACTTGCAAAAAATACTAAAAGAGTACTAGATGACTCTGAGCATTAGAGGAATGGAGAAGGAATGAAATTTGCTTTAATAATATGCAAAGTTATGTACTTGGAGACTACTAACAAGATTTTTTGCTACTAGTTGAGGACTAATCAGATAGAGGTGATATGGAGAAGCAATATTAGAATTTTGCTAATTGGACACAGATTGTGCATTGGTACTGTGATGTAGCCCCCAAAAGGCAAATTGTGACCTGCTCTGGGTCTCTTCACAGTGCAACTAGAGTAGTGTTGACACTCGGATAATTCTTTTTGTGGATTTTCAACCATATTCATGAAAGAAATTGGGACTGGAACAGATGTAAAGTAATAATATGAGGATGATCAAAATTGAGAGAGCCTGCCTTATGGGAAGACAAGAGCTTTACTTACATAGTCAACAGAACAAGTGTTGGGAAGATAAAAATTTCTCTATTGATCATCAGTGAGGAAATTACTGGAAATTACAACAGCCTTATTTAGCCTAAAATATACTGACTATAAGAAAAAAAAAAACTGACCATTAAGAAATTAAGTGTATAAATTAGGAGGTTAAGATGTCAAGGTAGGAAAATGATGGGAAGAGCTTCCTAAGAAAAGCAGGTAGGAGAAAACATCAACTAATCTGAAGATGAAGTACAGCTGTATGATGTGAAGATTTCAGTAGCTGGTGGTGGGATTTAAGTCTTTCCAGTTCTCTGTTGTTATAATCCCAGTTAATTCTTTTGAAAATCCTCGGAAAAAAGATGATTTAGGTAATTTATGTGGTACTTTGTTTTCTTTTGACCAAATGCATCTGTGTGTGTGTCTTAGCTCTGATTTTCATGTTCTATAAGAGGCAATAGCATATCAATGCTTGAAAAAATATATGTAGTATCTCTTATGCTTCATAAATGATTTTCTTTTAATGCTGTTGTCATTCAAGCCCTCCAAACATCTCTGTAGAGTAATTTTTCTCTGGAGAAGTTACAGTTTTTGTGAGACTCCAGCATCATCTGCTGTTTTACCATTTTCTAAATTCCACCTTTGCAAATCGTTTTGTTTGTTGTGTTTTCTAGTTTATGAGAGCAGTCTGGAATTCGTTCCTGTTCTAGAATTGTCAATTTCACTTTTTCAGTAGTAATGAGTAGAAAGCAGTGGAAGTTTCTTTCACTTGGTTGTTACTACTACCTCCATAAAGTTGAGGTACAAATAAATTAAATGAATTGTCCTATTGAAAATTGTCTTGATTTTATAGGATCATTAAATCAATCTGTCTTTTACCTACTGTTTTTCTTTTATAAAAAGTGTATGTGTACCTGCTAATAATGTGTACCTAATAATAATCTTAGAAACATTAAATAGGGAACATATATAGAGAATAAACAAGTTGTGTGACTGCCAAGACAGCAATAAAATCTTTCCTTTTTCTTTCCTTGAATGTAATTTTTTTGTGAGAACAGATCCAAGTATCCCTTTTAAGTGCTGTATTGGATGGCAAGCATTTTTGAATAAATGATAACACAGATTTTGCAGTTGTTTTGTTGTTTTTACTTCTACATTAATGGCATCTGAAATGTATTATCTAAAGAAAAGAGGTATGTACATGTTAAGGTACATAATTTAAAATATTCATGAAATGTAAGGAAAAAGTTATATTTTACACTCAAAGAATAATATTTTCATTTAGGTCTCATTTTCAATTTAGGAAATAAGTAATTTAAAATTAATTTCCAGCTTTACTTTTTGGAAAAGTATGTTGATTATTTATATATCCTGATGACGAAACACAAATACAAACACAAATGTTGTACTTGAGACTGGTATCTTGATAACATAATAAAAACAATGGAAAGATAGAACTTTATTTTTCTACCTTTCTACCTTTGTCTTTCTAGAGATCTTTCACCTTTCTAAACTTTATCTTTCTACCTATGTCTCTTAACATGATACTATGTTCAAATATTCTTCTGCCGTAGTCAAAAGAATCTCCCACACTCATGTCATATTATGCATATTTTTAACTATTACTAAAATACAATGTCTGATTTTGCCAGATCTCACAGAAATCAAAATTCTCTTGTCATACATTTATTGAAACATGCATCATAAATGCAAAGTGGCACTACAATAAAAAAAAAAAATCTGTTACCTACCTCTATCTAAAGGGACTCCTTTTGCTGTAGGAACCCATCCATAATCTCTAAATGTAAAGTTTGGTTTATCCCAGCGGATGGTCACATTAAAGTAACTGTTACAGTCAAAAATTTAGTGATGGGCTGAAAGGAGACTCCTTGCTTCAGTGTGGTCATTGAGGGCAGCTTGTACCTCCTGGAGTCAGTAAAGACTGAGATTTAAGGGGTGTTTCACTGTTACAGCACTTTTACCAAAATTGGATGGCAGGAACATGCACCTAGCTAGTCCCAGAGCTGAACTCTCCAAGTAGAAGCTCTGGTTCTACTAACTGCCAAGCAGCGCTCGCTTTTATGGCTCTGGGCATAGTTTAGTTCCATTCCCACCTCCAGCTGGCCTGATGATGAATTTATGTTGCTGTAGTTTTTGAGCAAGACACTAGACTTAGACATTTATAAAACATTGTGCTTCACAGCACAGACATCTATAAACTGCAAGTGCTATAGAAGCTGGTTGGTAGTAGAAGAACACTTGGCATAATACTTCTTGCAGATACCTGAATATATAATTTTAATGCTGTTTAAGATCCCTGCATCCCCCTGGTCTTGGCAGATACAACAGCTGGAGGCTGGACTCACTACCTGAAGGCATCTGAAATGGCACTAGGGATTTACTAGCCCCTGAACTAAGGCCTAACCAAATTCCTGCACCAAAGTGAATCTGAAATGCCAAAAAGTAGTTGTTCTTATTTGCTTAAATATTTTAGTTTTTAAAGCCTCTGAATTTTGATACCAATGGCAGTATAAGGCATAATGCATTGAGTGAGACACAGAATTAGGTTCTTAATTACTCATTGGTGTAGTTGCTGGTGTGCAATTAGGCTTAAGTGTTCACTCTCAAAAAAACACGAAGATGTTAATATATTTTTATAGGTTCTTTCTTTGTGTTACATTCCATTATCTTCTCTTGTGGTTCCAAAAAAGTCCATGAGAAGGACATTAATTTTCAACAGAAAACTGATTAAAATGTGAAATATTTTGCTTATACAAAATTGTAATCATACAGTATATAACTTCAGAGCAGATCTTAATTGAGAAGAGGAAAGACATAGAGGGAAGAATTAGCTGCTAAACACTGAATCGGAGCCATTTTATTGAACATCCTCTGTGCGAAGAGAAGAGTCCAAGGAAGAGACTGACGGATTTACCATATTGAGACACAGAGCTGATTTATAGTCTTTGTCAAGTTGTCATCCATGTGAAAGATGCTTCCAGGTTACCTTCAATAGTAAAGTTTTATGGGTAGAAATAAATGTTACAAGTTCATTCGTAGGCTTAATCCTACTGTTTTCAGCTGGCTAAAGGACAGCTCTGTTCTAGCAGAATTTCAGCTAAGTCAGTGGTGCTCTGTACATTCAGTTGCAGTCTCAGGGCTTTTTATGGCATTTTGCAGGCAGAATCATAAAAGTATGAGTTGAAATGAAGTGATGAAAAATACTACAACATTCTCTGGTCATATGATATTTATATTTTAGAATACATAGAGAGCAAATTGATTTTTAGGAGGCTGCATGCAGATATTTAAGGTTGAGTGAAGGGCTGCAAAATGCATAACCTTTGCAACATAATAGTATATGTGTCTCTCCCTACTTGCCACATCCACTCCTAATTCACTCAGCTTGAAAATCCTTGGGGAAGGTGCAGTGATCTTCTGTACATCTTCAGGGATGAGCATGAAAGAGCCCCAGCCTGTGAGTGGAAATCTTATATGATGCCACTGTATAACACTGACAATGAAGTACGCAGTTGGCACATAACCGCAGTTTTACGTTAACTGGAGATCTTCAGTAGATACTTTATCTTTTGGTCCATGGTATCAGTGTTTCAGATGCCAAATACTTGCTACAGTGATTGTATGTTTCAGTAGTTTGCTTTGTTGCATGTTGGATTTTTTGATCATAAACACAAATGACGTATAAGAAACAATAAAGTCTGTTGATTTCTATGTTAACAATGTTAAACTATAAGAGAGTCTGTGATTTCATGCGAAGTATAACACTGACAAATCATAGTGAATTAATGTGCAGTCTAAATAATATGGATTATAAGAAGCTATTATATTTTAATAATGAATAGTAAACTCATACTTCCTCCCAATATTTCATTTTGTTGTAAAGTGAGCTTAGAGGGTACGAACTGGTAGTGCTTTGCAACCAAATTTGCTTTGTTACAAGAATCTCTGTACAATTATTGAATATATGAAGTTGAATTTTAAAAAATGTAATTAATAACAAAAAGGAGAAATACAGAAAATGCTATTATACTGAAAATGTACTTCTAAATATTTTAGTATTATAATGAAAGTGTAGATTTATTTAAACCTTAGAGAAAAAATGTCAGTGAAAGTATCTAAATAGATAGATAAAAAAATCTTAATGTCAGGAAGTCTTATGTTCTCTGCACATTCTCCTAGGCAGGCAACATGCCAAGGAAAGCTGAGTGAAGGGTCAAAGAATCGCATTTCATAGCTGGCACGTTGCCCATCTCGGCTTGGCAGTGAGAACCTACTTGGATTAGGGCTTGGACAGCTCCAGGGAGACTGGAGAGATTTATGGATTGGAGTTCTCCCTCCTGGCACTCTTGCCCTTTGCCTTTCTGCTTCTGGTTCGCCACCGTGTGTGGACAGCACATCTGCCACAGCTGCCTGTTTCTGGATGTTCCTGAGACACGTGCGTCTTCCCAGGCTGTGGTATATGTGGTGTGGCTCTTACGAGTCACATCATTGACAAAAACAACCAAAGATGCTATTTTTGCCTCTAAGAGAAGGAGCAGCTAGGTGTCATTCGCAGGCCCATGTCTATAACTACCTTCATATGTCTTCTAACCTGAGAAATTGGGTGTGTGGTTTGGCAGCCTTTTAATGTGACTTAAAAAAAGTAAAAAAGAAAGGGAGGAGAATTCCATTTGGAGCTACTCAAGGGCTTCCCCCACCAGGCGGGATGGCGCGGGCCGTCCTGCTCTGGGCAGGCTGTGCTTCGCAGCCGCAGCCCTGCACTTCCCGGGTGCCGGAGCTTCTCCTAGCACCTTGCAGAAAGTGCATGGGTGGGATAGCTGCCCAAAACAGCTCTAGGTATCTGCTTTTGTTTTGTCTTTTCCATCTTCTTTTACTCCTTCAAGTTTCTTCTAACTCTGTATTTTATGCACTTTTTTGGGATACTTTTTTAGCTAGGGTAATTTTTCTGCAATAAAAGCTTTTAAACATTATCTTTGTCCCTTTTGCATCCTTTCATATCTCTTGTCACAACAGTAATTTTCTTGTGTTCCAGTTCTTATCTATCCTTTTATTTGCATCAAGTGTTTTTTTTCTGACAGTTTTCTTTCATTAGTTTCTCAGAAATCTCCTTGCTACATTGAATAGCACGCGCGCGCTCTCACTTTTATGCATTCGGTAGAAACCTCTGTAAATGTAGCTATGAGATCACCTTGCCTAAAGCAGAAGCACTGACCGTGCTTCCAGATAGTGGGACATCGGACAGATTCGGAAAGGTGTTAGAGCGTGTTAGAGCTGTCTGGTGAATCTGGGCTGAAATTGTGAACCGCAAAGCAGGAGGCCCAGCAGGCCAGCAGAGGGAGTGAGCTGCTCAGGCAATGCCCCGCCGGCAGGGATGCCCAGCCTGCAGCCCCCGGAGCCGCCGTCCCGGTGCCGGCACAGCACAGAACTGAAGCACCGAGCTGTGCAGCAAGGGGAGGCCACTCCAGCCGCTCGAAACGCCCCAGCTGCCTAAACAGAAAACACTGTCTTGAAATGGCTGCAGTTTTTACTAGTGAAAAGTTCGAGAAGTTCGAGAACCAAGAATACAGAAATAATGGTTAGCTGACTAGCGTGTGAGACATTACTCAGGAAATCATTTTAATTAATGGTAGTGACATTTCATGATTGCTACAAATCAAATATTAATGGAGTGAGATTAAGCATTTAATAGGGAAATTTATTTCATTACTGGCACATGTAATTTTTCACATCTGTTCATTAGAGTGTAGACTGAAATGATACATCTTCTCGCTGAAATGTTTATTGATTAACATAAATTTCATTACTGACTATGAGAAATATGTAAACATATAACAAAAGCAAACATCTTAGAAAAGCAGACCTGTGTGATAGCCAAGTGACTCACTGGTGGTGCCTGGAAGATTATGAATCCCATTTTGATTAGTAAGTAAGAGCAAGCAAGTAACAATCTACAAATGGCTAAACTTTTTTGCAGTATGCTTGTTCTTACTGATACTAAAGATATTCATGAAGTACATTCCTGAGAATGTTTGGGAAGGATAGGCTGACTTATCCCAGAGGCAACAGCTTTCTGCAGGCAATTTCTAGATGTAATGTGCTCTAGGAAATGTGCAGGCTGTGCTCAAGTGTGTAACAACTGCTTTCTCTCAGTTATTACTGGAAATATGAAAGGATCAATAGAGATGGAACATAGACAAAGTAGACTGACCTAAATACCAGCCCAAGTGAAAACTTAGCTTGCAATTATCTGTTTGATATCCTCCATTACTTTCAAAATTCGCTGCAGTTACTTTTCAGATATTTTAAAAATAGTATATTGAAAATCCACCTCTTGTGTAGATTGTGCCTTTAGATTAGAAACAAAATTAATGGGGTTGTTTAGGATGAGCTAAGGCATGATTGCTCTAACTAACTATGGAGAGGTAAGTGCCAAGATTCAACAAAAAGTCAGTATTAGGGACAGTATCCCTAATATCCCCACACTAGGGACAGATGTGTAATTTATAGAATAATATTATGTCTTAGATCAAGACCCTGTGTGAGAGGAGCTGTTGAAGATGGTTTCAACAAATACTGATATATCTCAATACAGGTAAGTATTGTCAAATGTAATAGGTCTTCCAGGATTCCTTGACTTGCTTTAGATATTTTGTAGGTTTCACATTTAGGGATAAGAGATCAGGGAAATAAATTCTGCAGATATTCTTATATATACCAGGGGAGGAATGTGATATGGTCTTTTATGGTCTGAAGTGAGTGGTATTTCTTGCATTATTTGTATTCTGCAGACACTTTTTCTAGGAAAAAAAAAAAAAGCATGATAGAATTTTAAAAAGTGCAAATTAACTAAAGAAATCAACTTTTCCAAATCTTTTCCAACTCTACTTGTAGATTTTGAAAATGGCGCCAGGTGTGAGATAACAGAACAGTCTAAATGACTGATATACAATTTTTGTTCTAACTTTTCTATCATTTAGCAGGTGTGTTTGACTTAAAACACCTTAACCTGAAGTTTAGAACCTTGGGAAAGGAATAGGCAAGCATAGTATTTATAATTAGATGTTTCCAAGAGCAACCATTACTAGCAAACACATATTGGCCTTTGAGAGAAGTTTTTTTCTCTTTGTTCCTCCCCCATCTTCTAAATTCTGACTTGCTTTGTTTTAGACATCAATCTATCAAAAATATCTTTAGTGCATTTCTTGTTGCTGTTTCTGTAGTCATCTTTTTTATATTTGGTGTAATTAGCTCAATCCATTACCAGTAGTAAAGAAGCTCTAGCTTGAAAAGAAAGTGTAGTGACTGCAGTAAGTAGATGTTATCATTTTGTATGTTAGCTTACTAACTTTCCTGATTGTCTGGGAACCCAACATTACTAGGAATGTCACCTGATAGTGATGGATTTGCCACATTACAGAAAATTGTATTTTCTAAGAACTCTCTAGGACCAGTGTATAAGAGAGAAAAATAAGGAATATATGAATATACACTTAATAGATATTAAGCACACAAACGATCAGTTAAATAGAAGTTTTATATTCCAGTGCAAAGATGAGGTAGTAGGGGGTGCTTAGGTCTCACCATTTCATAACTGGTTCAAAGGTCATTTGTCCCTCTCCTGAGAAGACCAGGGTCTTTTAGTCAGCAGGTTCTTCAGGTCGCACAGCGGGTGTTCTGCAGGCTATTTCAGAGAATGACTTCCTCTGAGCTATAGAGATATATCAAGCCTGGCTTGAAAACCACGGGTTGTCTACTGCAAGCATCATTGAGATGGGTACAGGTATTCACCATGGTTTGACTAAAATCAGTTTTTGCTGGGCTCTGGCACACAGTGGAGGCTCTCAAGGGTTCCTGAGCTGGCTTCCTTAAAGTCAGCTTGGTCACTGCTAGTACTGGGTTGCTGAATAATGGAGATGTGAACTCGGAGAGTCATCTTTCACTATGAAATATGCTTTCCCTTTTTGCTATTGTAATTTGTTTTAAAATTATCTGTGTTTATAAAATATATAAGTAGGAGAGAACTGAATCATAGGTAAGTCCTAGTGCTTGTGGCTGATTCTGGGGAGCATTTACTCTGTGGCATGGCAAGTGGTTTCATGTGCTTAGAAAATTGAAAGAGCTTGAAGATTAACCCTCCCTTTGATATCTCTTGGTAGCCAATGTGTCTCTTTTGTTCTTCTAAATACAAACTAATAGATGTCTCTAATAGATATTCAGAGTCTCTAATAGATATTGGCTCTAACTGGCTATCTCAGGTTTCATGTGTAAACTACCTACAGACTACAGTGGCCTGCGATTGCTCTCTGTAGCATGTCTGCCATGCTTTAGTACCTATACAACACTGAACAGAACAAGTACATAAGTATTTGTTGAATAGTTGTCCTGTGCTAACCAAGAGTCACAGATTTTTCCCTATGTAGATAATGACTATGATGAAACATCAGCAATGTAGAATGAACCTGTTTCATTCCAGAATATTGATGGGACGAACACCTAATTGGAGAAGTTGATTCCCTTTCTCTTTGTCCTGATTCTAACCAAACTGCCAAAAAACAGAAAAGAAGATGCCTTCGGGGTCTACCTAGGACACTTTTATCTCTGGACACAGCTAACATTACAGCCATCATCTCTTGTTAAGGACTAGGTGCTGGCATGCAGGAAAGCCCTGAGCCATAAAAAGTCTTTCCTTGGCCTTCTAGAGTTTATGTTGCAGTCTCCGACATATCCTGGACTGCTTGTGTTGGGAGAGTATTTCTGACTTTCAGTGACAGATACTAATTGTCTCTAATTGTAATACTCTTTCTTACCCTGCAACCTCATGACAGGCCCTTACTTCTCTAGGGAAATAATAACATGTTTGGCTTCATCCTTGGCAGAATGTTTCTAGCAAGGGTTATGTTTTGCTCTCCCATCTGTTGAAGTAGCTACCTGAAATGTAGCAAGAGGCACAAGTTGATGAGGGGAAGGACAAAGAATAGGAGTGACGGTGCCATAGCTTGGAATGAAGAGATACATAGCAAACACCTGCCCAGCTGTCTGCCCAAAAAGGGTTCCAACAATTACGAACTGTCTTATGTATTTGGCTGTTTATCCAAATGCTAATATTAATGCTAATTTTGCAGTGATGTTATGAAAAGCCTATAGCGGCCTTTAACCCCTTCTTTGGAGACTGCAAATCCCAGTGTACAGCATATTAAAAAATACATTACTAAATCAATACTTAAATAGGACAATTTATTTCATATAATTTTCCCTTTTGAACCTGTACTATCTGTGCATTAGGATGAGTGCACAGCTCATTGCTCTTTTGGAACCTGACTAGATTCATTACACCAAGCTCTAATCCTCCTTGCATTCAAACAGAGTTGTATCAGTAATCAAAACAGAAGGATAGTAAAATAGAAGCAGCACATATGGTAATAAATCCTATGAAAAGAACACAGACTGTAGCATAAATCTACCATCTGCTATGAGATTTATAGACTCTTTTTTTGCTTACTATATGACAAACAAATAGATTACGCACCCTGTTAGCCCACACTGATGGGGATTTTTTCTACTGCGTGGAAATGCAGTTAGCTTGCGCTGAAATTTGCTTCATACCTAGTGCTGTCTGTCTGAAATTCTTTGGTGTATAGAAGAAGCCTAAGGTGTTAGTTTTAGCTAATAGTCTCTCCTCCCCAAACTGAGATACTACTGAGGGCAGGACTTAAGCAAGTAAACTGTATCCAATAGTTTGACATCTCAACCGCCGTATAGACTGGAAGTGGCAGTTGTGCTCGTGGCGAGGCACAACACCCTCATGCCTTGCTGTCCCCTGGAATGTTCTTTCAAATGAATCTTTCAACTCTGAATATATAGCTGACGATATTTTAAATATCTGGATTTGACTCTACATTTAAGATGTCAGAGATAAATGAGGCACTTCAGCTGTTTTTCTCAGAACTCTTGTTCCACATCTCCAGTTTGCATTCTCTTTTGGAAGGTACAGAGGTTTCAAGCACAGAGCAGCAGCTGCAGAGAGGGGAATTAGAATCTGAAAGGCCTGATATGCAAAACTGCTAAGCACACAAAATTTAAGCAAGTCCTCATAGAAACTTAAAAAAATCTAGGGAGAAATGTTCACCTTTAGTAAGAAAACAAAAAGAATATTGGAAACAGAAAGAGAAGGAATTGTACCAGGCACCTGGTACAGTTTTGAGAGATATTAAAAATGCATAGATAGGCCATACATTTGTTCTGTTGAGCTGGATTTCCTTCATACTTCATCCTTATCTTTCTAGTAAGGTTTTCTCATTGATTAAGAAGTCTTGTACACTTCCAAACAGAAAGATTAGTGTTTCGCTAAGACATTTTTTTTTTTTCATTCATGTACTAGAAAGCTTGTTTCTTCCATACTTTTCCTTGTTTGGGAGTTCTGAGGCTCATATGAAACTGGAATACTGCCTGGAAGATAGAAGAAAAATACTCTTTTCAACTCCATATTTTTAGCAACTGATTTAGCAGTAATGCCCAAAATGCTTTTGACTGTTAGATAAATAGCAAGGGCATAGATAGCAGACTTAGTAAATACTTCAAACAGTCTCCTCTAATTTCCACTGTTTCCTTTTGGTCAGAATTTACTAAAGAATCCAGAATCCTCAGATTTCTCAGATAAGGCATCCCCCTCACCTCTGCTCCCACTATTTGCAAATTTTGAGGACACTCTGGAGTGCTTTTGCTTAATCAGTAACTGACTGAATCTCTAGAACTCTTAAAAAGTTCGAATAGGAATGCTAGAAAAAAAAAAGACCCTGATACTGTTTATTGTATAGCTTTTTTTTTTTTTTTACTGTCACACACAAATAGTGGGGAATTACTTATGCATCGGTTAAAATTATTACTTTATATGAATCACTTTTTTTTGAGAGAGAGAGAAACAACTAGCTCTTCCATTTTCCTTTCAGTGTGCTGATCACCTACTGCATCCCTTCTCTTAATGACTGTTAATCTGTCACAGGAAGCAGATGTAGCTGTTACTCTCCAGGTACATAGACACTAGTATCACTCGCTAAATTATACCAGTGCATCCCCAAGCAAGCCAGCTCAAACAGCTCGAAGGGGCACAAGAACCTCACTATTGTCAATCTTCTTGATGCAGCCTGCTAGTAAATTAAACGGTGCAGGGGAAATGAAATTCAATTGCACCTAATGTGAAATTGTTAGCCTGGCTCTTAGTGCTTCTGGGGCCAGGCTAGCTAGCACGCTTCCAAACAAGTGACACAAGAGAGGCTCTGTCAGTTTTCCCTTAGCACAGGGAAGGCCTAGTAACAATCTCATGTTATAAGTCTTGTCTATTCTCTTTCAGAGTAGCCATCCATCGTGACCTTGGCTCCTTATTAGCTGTTGGACTTCACAAGACCAGTTGATGCAGAAAGCTGTAAACCTTGCCTGAAATCTTGACCAGAAGTGAAATATATTCACTGTAAAATCCTTGTGTACTAATATATGGAAAGACTTGACTGTTCTCAGTCACAGGAGCTACTACTGTGAAGGTTCTGGTCCTACTTCTTAAAATGCATTGGAAAGTACCTTTTCCCCAACCTAGGCAATTAAAAGCAAACTAAAAATGCAAATGCACACTGAAAATCATAGACTATATATATTACTGAAGGAAGCTCTGTTAGGCTTTGAGATGCACAGAAATCCAAACAACTTGAAAAGAGGGTCAAGTACAAACTATGTTCCACCATATCACTAAAACCTGCCAGCTCTGTCTGTAAACACCCAGTTTGGACCAGCTGGTGCAGGTGTTAGCAGTGCAGAGTATTCTGACTTAAATGTACTCTGAGAAGATGCTTTAGCTTTGTGTGAAAACAACTGATAACACTGTGATGTAGCTGAAGGAAAATGATTAACACACATTCTCAGGGGCAATTTCCTCTTTGCTTAAATAAAAAGATATCAAAGAAACAGTTGGAACACAAAGAAGGCAAGATATTTGTTAATCGCACCTGTCTATGTTAAATAGATTCAGAAGACAGAGATAAGTTGTCAAGCATTTCATGTCCTCACTATTAAGTACTAGTAATGGAGGTAGAATTCCCTCTTTAAGACCTATTGAAATCTGTTTCACCTCAAATCCTAAATAGCACTGAAGCACTGACTAAAGTATTGAGCTTCATGTTGTAATAAATGTTATCATACCATTAATATCCAGGGTTTAGTGTATAAAAATGATGTTTCAGCAGTGGATCAACTGTCAGTCCAAGCAATCACAGGCCTAGGATCGTCAAGGCATATCACACAAGTAAGTGTTTTTCACTTCTGCTGTTTTCTGTAAGTTGTTTTCTTATAAAATGTTTGATTAGAGAACTGTAGATTTTTGAAGACATTTATGTGTGGGATTTCAATGAGAGTTAGTAGAAACCACCTATCCATTCTGGTTAATAGAACCACCTTTCCCTTTTCAAAAAAATCCAAAATAACACTTGCATTTCTTACAATAAAATCTAAATAATCCGTGAGTATAGTCTTTTTTAGATTTTTCTTTCCAATTGTGTCATTGGACTTGGAATAATAAAAATAAACAAGAATCTAATTTAAGATTTTACTGCATCCTCAATATTTACTATGAGAGACCTTCCTGATACCATAATCCAGCAAAATCCAGTGTCTGAACCAGAGTACTTTTCGGAGTTAGAAAACGTGTGCAAGCAAATTGGCATTGCATGTGCAAAAGTTGGCACTTATTCAAGTGGGGAGATAATCATGTTTGGTTTTTCTTTTCCTGCCTGCTGCGCTCAGGTTGACATTGTCATATCTGATAGCAGTAGAGAAACAGCAGTTGTGAAGTATACGTGATTAGTTTTGTTGGTACAGTCCACTGTCTTTAAAGCACTGTTCTTTCAAAGATCTATCAAAATAACTGCCTAACCAGAGAAACAGCTCTAAAATATTATGGGTATTTCTGTATCATATCTGTTTATTTTATGTGTTAAAAGTTTGTTGTCTTTAAGTGAAAACACAACTTGGGTCAGAAAATGAGAATGTAGTTTTTCTTCCAGGATTCAGTAAAGATGCAGTTATATATGGGCTAAATTGACTGATAAAGAAAAGAAGGCTTCTTTTGCCTTTATAGCTGAGCAACTCTATTGAGCAAATAGATACAGGAGAGCCTTATTACCCTTCTCTGTATGTCAGATAGATAGTCTCATACTTGAGTGAATATGACCCTGTACAACAAAGGCAGAATTCAGATTTCATTGTACATTGCATTGTACACATCAGGCGGTGAGGGAGCTATGTTCTTTTAACAGTATCAAAGAAATAAGAAACTGTAAAAGACTGAAGGCTTTGGTCCATTAAGGCAGTTTTCTTCCAGCATCTTTCTACAAAGCTGCCCTGAAGGAAGGCTTAGATTTTAAAGGTTTCAGTTGCTTTGGGATGAATTAGCAAAATGCTCTACCAGACGTCTGTTAAATGAATTGAGACTTGATTCTAGATGCAAAAGTGTAGGCTATTGCCTTCCAGTGGTGAGTAGACAGTACATTAGGCTGCATGTAGATACTCTCTCAGATCCACATACATATAAACATGTAAGAAGAGCTGATGTGAGGATTGAGAAACCAACAAACAAAATGGTTGCACACTGAGTATAGCTTACCTAACTAAAGAACGTTTTACATGGATAGAAGAGTACAAGTGAGACTACAGCCATCCTGCTTCTATGTAAAACTGCAAGTGTATATCATGTTAATTATAATAATAATTATTTACTTCTATAATGTAAAAACATGCCACACATTGTCGGGTTGCTGTTGCAACTGTCTTGGACTTAAGCCTCACTATATGATTAGCCATGAATAAGAGAAAAGATGGTTTTTCCTAGATAAGATTAGGTCAGGACACAAAGAGGATGAACTATTTGCCTGAAGAAAACTGTTGAAGAGGGCTCTTGTAGGATCTTTACTGAACACTGGAAGCAATGATGAATATTTATTTACCTCTTTTGTCTCTTTGAGAAGATGTGTGAGCAAAATAAAAATTGCTGAATTTGTCTTTTCCACTAAATTGACTATGAAATGATACAAGAGAATTGTCATGTAATTTGTTCAAGACACCACTCTTCACAAATAGTTTTGAGAGATTTTTCTGCTTTCTGTGTATCAGCCAGTTCTACTTGCTAAAATTTAATATAACATATTCTGACAGAATTTCTTCTTTTACTGAACCGGTCATTCAGCCATTGCACACTTCTTTTCAAAGGAATGCCAAGGGTGCCCAGGAGAGAAGTTAGTTCAGAATGTATGGAGCATTAGACCAAAATTTGAGCACTTAAGCTAAGGGAAGTCAGCTGATGCTGCAGGAAGGTGGAACTTTTACGTGTCTGCATTTGGATTCTCAAGTGCATCCAAAGTATTCACTTGAGAATCTCTTTAGTTCCTTGACTAGGAGATTTTCTGCTGGGAAAGGATATGGGAAAGGAGCAATAGATTTGCCTGAATAGTTACACCTTTATCATTTGCCTTTAAGAATGTTGATCCTTCCTGCCTACTTGTATATACATTGTAGTGTTGTCTATATGTCTCTTTGCACCAGTTTTCAGTTTATCCCTCTCCCAATATAGCAAACTTTCCATATATTGGTAACAACTGCATTGCAGCTGCTGAGCTCAAAGATAGGCAAGAAATATGTAATAAGAAATGCTGAAAATGCTGTACATGGCTATACATAGTTAAAATTTTCATTTGGCATATTTTAAGACAAATTTTAAGAATAACAATGGAAAATAATACTTATTTTTCTTATATATCTTGTGAATAAATACTAATGATCTTTTGAAGTATGCCGTCTGCCTTGCTTCAGAAAAAAATCCAGTTAGAAGTTCTACATCATGATTTTTCAACATTGTTCATTTCTGCATATCCTTTAGCTCAACAGACGAAGGAATTCTTTGAATTTCATGAATGAATTTGAGATCAGAACTTGGTAGTGATTGTTAAAGATTTTTCCACAGCAACTTGTTTAAAACCAGAAATGTATCAAAATAAGTCATTATTTTGAAAGTAATCATTTCCTTTATTCCACAGGCAGGACAATCTGAAATATGGAAAATGAATTAAATTTATTCAAATTTACACAATCAGTGAAGGGCAGAGCTACTAAAAGAATTTCTGTCTCCTGACTACCAGCTACTATATTATGCTCAAGATAATGTTTAACTATACTAAGTGACACTGGGTTGTTCCAAAGAGAAGTAACATCTCCTCTGTCTTCCTGAGAGACTGAATTCAGACTTAATCCATTGTAGTGATTTGAGTTTTACCAACCGGTACCTAAGTCCAAACCTGGATTGAGGCAGGTGCTAGTGCAGTTGTGGTACCAGGTCCTGTGCTCAGAGGAATGGATCAATATCTTTAGGGTTTAAGTTGATTTAGATTTACTAATTATGGTTGTCTTAAAGGTGACTGGATTCTCAAAGTAACAAACTGTATTTAAAACAAAACCTCTAGAGAAGAGTTTTCACACCTGTAGCAGTAGAGAAAAAGCAAAAGGAGAATCTGCTTTCAAAAGCCAACACAATCTGGCTGTGTAATTTTATGATTCACTGACAGAAAGCAATGTAGGAGAGATTAGGATGAATAAAATACAGGGAAAGAAAACACCAGTGTACATCAGCCATGAATTTCCATCAACCAAGGGAAAATATGCAGAATCACATTTCTGTTAATGCATATGAAAATTCTCTAATAACAAGAAAGTTTATTCAGCTATAATGTAAAGGGAATAAAATTCTATATTGCTAACATGGTGAAGTCACTGCTAGGACTGTAAACAAGGCCTATTTTGATCAAAAGTACTTTATTTTTTCCCAGAAAGAATTGTTTACAGAGAAGATGCTACTTTTTGTTTGGGAAAATGTTCTCTTTATATCTTGACCTCTAACTTTCTTTGTGTATAGGTGCCCAAGACTCACTGCAATTTACTGTGTTTTCTCTCTGTTCTTTCAGGCTTTATTTCTTTCACTGAGATTACCTTCTTCATGCCAGACACTCTTCCCTCTGATGTGATGGTGCCATAGCAATCATTAGCATTTGCTGGAGTTACCGCATCTATCTACTCTGGTAATAAATATTAAGAAGGAGGTCTCATGTCTGAAGGAAAAAAAAAGGCCCCTGAAGTTCTCTTAGGAGCAGTAGATGAAGTGCATTAGCATACAGGCATTAGCTTGCTTCTCAGATCACAAATAATACTGAAAGTTTTCCTCACTGAAAACTATGCCGCTAATATGTGTATGTCAGTCATGAGTAAGAAAACTGACAAATATGTTTGAGACTTGGAGGCAAATTAGGTTTCTTGAGTTAAAATTTTATAAAGTTAAGATTCTTAAGGTGATAAATGCTGTTACAAGACAAACTTGAGGATGCAGAGAGAAGATTGACAAAATGTAGCAGTCTAGGCATGGAGGTGAGAGCGGGCAAGTGTTTTCCTGCAGATTCAACAGCTTAGTTTGAACTAGTTTTGTTAAACATGAAACTAGCAAACTAGCGTGATGATGGGACTTCTTCTGAAAGGGTCGTGCCTGCTCCTAGGAGAGGGTGCCCAAGAAAATACACAGGAGATGGTATCTCCCATAGTTACTTAACCCACTTAAAATCCCCAGACATGCTCTAGAGAACTGAATGACTACTCAGCAGGGGTGGCTCTGAGCCATAAACCTCATAGCAAGGCTGTCCTTTAAAGATATGCAGGAGTAATTAGCAAGTTCCTTCTGCATTGATACCTGGCAAATTTTAATTACGAGGAAAAGGGTCCCTCCCAGAGGCCAAAGCTGCTGGCAAATCACAGTGCCAGTGTTTAATTATCTAAGATATTGGTTATGTTTTGGGAGCAGGCTTTGGGGATCTGTGAATTCATGAGTCCTGCCAAATACTTGGGCCCAACATGCCCACCTGGTCCATCAGTTTGCTGAACCCAGATGGGTTACACAGAGTGGCTGCTCTGCCTTGGAGGACACATGGCGTTTGGGATGCAGCCATTGAGGAGGAGAAGGAGGAGGAGGATTTCTCCTCCCCCATTAATGCAACTGATTCTTAAAAAGCTTAAGTATTACTATAGAAACTGAAAGAAAGGAGTACCTGGCTGTGTGAGTAGTGTAGCTTCTATATTTAGATCACTACTGCTACATGAAATTTTTGTATTTATTTTCAATGAGAGATTTTTTTCACCAGAAACATTTAGTCATAGAAAAATATGGATAAACAATGAGACATATATTTGAGGTTATATTTCATAGTTTTATTTACCTGAAGTTTCAATCTTAGCTATTTATTTTGATATTTTAGTGATTTCTTGAAAATGCACATGGTTCCGGTAAAAAGTAATTCATCACTGAACATCATTTCCATTGCAGATACTATTACAGAATGGCTGAGTAAATCTGCTTGAAAGACTGCAAAATCACTGATGTGATGCATTGGCATACAGCTGCATATTATTGTTACAAGCAGTAAATACTGCAGTCTAAAACTAAAGGATTAGTTGTCTCTAAAAGACATTGCTGATAGCCCGTAAGTGTTGCATAATGGGAGTGATTGACAGACTTTTAGTAGAAAAATTACAAATTGAGTGTCAATTTTCTATTACATTTCAGAGATGCTGAAATAGAATCTTTTTCTTTATTGTAACATATAAAAAAATAAGTTTATAAAAGAGTAAGTCCAGATTCTGTATTTCCTTGCATTAGGTGGTATGCATCAAAGCAAAGAGGGAACACCCAACTGATTTTGGTGTCATTTTAGCATTTGCTGTTAGTGTGAAGGGATTTCTACCAGTTAAGTTTGTATGATTTACATTGCCTAAAGAATGTATAAGTGTATAAAAGCTTGTATTCATTCTGATAGCATGAGCATAACCTAGAGATCTCTAGGTAGGGATGAGTAGTGTTTTAAGTTTTCCCTAACTAGATTTCTTGAAGATAAGTTAAAACTCAAGCTAATATTCAGCTTGCTGCTGATTCAACATGCTGCTAATATTCAGACTAGCTCTGCAGAAGATATATATGGATGGATTTTCAGCCTGTCCACTGCTAAGCCATGTCTTAATCTAATGGCTCCAAATAGCTGAAAGATGCAGTATTCCCATGGCAGCTGAGTTCCAAGATGGACTTTAGGTACTGAGGTGTGTTGGCAGAGCGATCACTCAAGAATCAACTCACTTTTCAGTTCAGCCTACTAAATTAAACCTCACTTCAGACAGATGCAAGCAGTTGGTTAAGAGCAATGTTGCTTACCTCAGGCACCACATCAGAGCACCCTTCCTATCACTTGTGTAATTGTTCATCTAATTTCTAGAGTAACACACATAAACAAAAAACAACAACAACAAAAAAGCCTGAGGATATATAGTACCTTTTGGGTGGAATCATCTGTGACTGCAGGAAATATGGAATAATGCTATTCATACTCTTACTTCTTTTACTTACTCCCAACAAAAAATCCTTCTGACCATAGGTGTTACCTGATGGATGTATTAGAAGATGTACTGAGAGAAAATTGTCCCTTGGGATGCCTCTGAGCCTTGTCCATTGCCAGAAGTGGTACAAAAGATTACTTTATTTAAAGAACCTATGAGATGATAGTTTCCTGTAATTCATTTTTATCACAGGCTATCAATCCAGATGATAACTCCATCAAAAAAAATGTTGTGTTGGAAATGGTATTTTACTTATAACCTTCCTGGCCAAACAGCCAGCCTATACTGGCCAAACAGCCAGTCAATAACTGATTTTATCTTTTTTTCTCTCAAGTATCTCTTTACAAATATTTTTGTTCTCTTTAAAGGTTCTATTTCAAAACCTATTAAATATGTAATCTACCTAACATTCCTATATCACTTTGCTCCATCAACTATCTACTGTTTAATATTAGCTCTCAAAGTAATTTCTGTCTCTGAATCAATTGTATACCTTTTGGACAAAATAATACTCATCCTTCTCAGTATGTGAGTCAATCTCGTCAATTCCTCTAAATGACACAAATATTCTCCCTAGTGACAGTGAAAAAAAAAAAGTAATATAATTGCCATGTAGGGCCTGAATTCTTATCTAGGAGGAAGCAATAAATAATTAGCAGAAAATTAAGGTGTTTGCTAATATGTTGTGTCGGGAAAATAATGGGACTAACATCTCATAGCAAGACTTTTGAGGAGAAAGAAAATATCTTAGGGAACAAAAACTATTAAAAACAAAATGAAAAGTGTTTAGATTTGCCTGTTTGAATATGGGCCAAAATACAGTTATTTTTATGTTCCTGCAAGGAAACCTGAAGGGATGCAGGGAAATGGTCAGTGAAGTCTGAGTAATCATTTAAAGGCATGTGTGAGAGAAAGTAATTATTGGAAAAAAATATATTAAAATCAAATGGCAAACTGATCTGCTGTGGAGGAGAACATAACTGGGGGCAAATATGACTGCATCTGCCATGTTTTAAGGCACAAGCAAGGCCAGGTATTTGAATAAAAAATTGGAAGGGCTTGAGTGGAGAGTAAATGATATAAAAAGCAACACAAAGGAATGGGTAGCCTATTCAGTAAGGGGAAGGGGTGAATACAAAGTGATGGGTCCATAGAAAGCGGGAACATTGTCATACAGAGCTGCTTGTCTCAGTTGATGAGCTTTTGTTTAACAAAGATAAACAGATCAGAATACAAAGGAAAAGATTGGATGGAAAAGTATTTGGATGTGCTCTGTGAATCCAGGTTGCAGGGGTTGGTGAAATTCAACTTGTCATGTTGAAGCAATTATTCTGAGCAATCGGTAGAAGTTATCACTTTGTATCTGGAAAGGATAAGTCAAACCTGGCACATATCTTGGAAAAGGGGTAGAAAAGGACTTGAAGAATTATAGATGTCAGCCTAACGTCAGTGTTTGGTAAAGTGCTAGAACAATCAATTTCAGAAGCATCTGAGGGATAACAATGCTGCTGAAGGTATCCAAGCAGAGATTTGTCAAGATCAAAGAGTGGAAGCCAATGTAATTTCCTCCTCTGTAAGGAACCAGCTTAGCAAGTGAGAGAGCAGCAGTATATATGATATACTGGCTGCAGTAAGGCTTTTGTCACTGTCCTGCATGACATTCTCATTTGCAAACTAAGGAAATATGGTCCAGGTGGAATGAAGCAGTCATCCACTGGAGAAGCACTTAGAAAGCAATTCCCAGTGGTGTGCTCTCAAAATGGGAGGTCATTTTAAGAGTCCTTCACAGATCTGCTTGGGGCATGATTCTATCCAAGACATTAATGAATGTGAAATAAAGAAAAATCTGAGAAGGTCTGCAGATATTGCTGGACCAGAGTGTTCTTAATACTTTATTAATATTAAGATTAATATCCTCTTAAATACTTTGGAGGAAGGACAGGGGAGATGGACTACATAAAGAGACCAACCTCAAAAGAACATCCCTTTTGCAAATCTCATTTGTAACACATGCAAGCAATATCTGCTTTGTATATATTCTATTTTTAAATGTTAGCTCTGCCTTTAAATGCATGGGAGAAGTAAAGGCTATCACAAAATATAAAGTGAAAAACTGTTTATAAAAACTCAATGACATTTGCAGAAGTGAATGGCCCTGGAATTAATAATAGTAAAACTCACAAAATGACAGAGGAAATATGTTTTTGGACATATGCATAAGAATTTCATAGTTCATTGAGGAACCAATAAGACTAGTGTTTCCTTAAATCAAAGCAACAGACTAGATTGGATAGATGAGATAAATATGGTGAACATTTAGGGACAAGCAGTCAAACATAATCCCATATAACCTACATGGGGAAGATTCACAAACTAGTGTACTCTGAGGGGAGATACTAACGGAGTATGATGGGAGTTGAACAGAGCTGATAGAGTCAATTATTATAGAACTAACATGAAAAAGATGAGCAGATTTAAAAGAACAGCTAATGTCATACTGCTCACAACAGCCCGTGTGAAAGCCGTGGTAAAGAGAACAGGCTGTCTAAACCGCCTGCTCTAGTTTGCATGGCAAGTAATATCGTAGCAGGACAAGAGAGTCTGGATGCCTATTTTCCCTCTGTGGATTTTCACAGTGGAAAAGGGCTCCTACAATAGATTGTGAGTTCTCATGAGATACACTGTACTGGTCTGTTTCCCCAGCTGTGCTGGCGTTGCAGACTGTTGGCTCCTGCCATGCTCCCCTGTAAACCTGCGGTAGAACTTCACAAAATCCAGTAGTTGAGACTCCAGTGTGCTTGACCACTTGGTGGGAAATGGAGGAGCACACTCTGCAGTGACGTTTCACAAAGTGCAAGGCTTCGTCTGTAAACGGATAGGGATATCCCATTAATATTTCTAGTTATTTTTGCCTTCTTCTGACCTGAAGGAATTGTATGAACTTTCTCTGTTGTAAGACACTAAATCAGTAGAATCCTTGGCCTGGTCTTTCTGTTCATGCTGCGGAGAGAGAGATTTCACACCAAGAAAGCTCTTTCCCTGCAAACTTCCCTTCAATCAGGAAACAACACTTCTTTTTCAAATATGATGTGAGGAATAATTACCAGAAGGAGTGTTACAGAAGAATACTTTACCACGGAATAGAAAGTATATGATATTTAAATTAGCACTAGAAGATGGTTAAAAGGATATAGCAGGACATTGTGCTGCCAACACAATCCCAACTCATGATAGGTAACAACAGCCTATAAGACTCAGCCTGTTCTTGGAGGAGGCAAAGGAGCAGCTACGAGAAGCATATGTTGTGTGTCTAGAAGAGGTGACATTTAGCTCAACCACCACCTGGCAACCCTACACTCTGCATAACTTAGTGGGAGGTTTTTTGGAAACAGTCAACAGGAAAGCAGCCTCCCTGGGCCAGCAATTCACAGCAGGTACCAGAGTTAACCAAACAGGGAGGTAACTGTGCAACTGATCCCTCACTATCGGCTCTTGTTTGACAACTCTCCCACTGCAGACTGAGGCTGTAGTTTCACTGTTGGCATCCAGACACAGCACCCTGATCTGGTGCCTAGGTACGAAGTCAGGCCATCGAAAACTGTACGAACCACATCTCAGGCAGCAGTGAGTTGCTGCTGAACATGTCCCTCCGTGTCATGTGTCAGGAGCGATTTTGATCCGGTATTGGGAGCCCTAAAGCCAGACTCACTGCATCATAAAACCACAGCCTGAAGACATAATCTGTAGACACTTTTCCAAATGCATCCTAGCTGCTATAAAAATTCTACCTGTGCTTTGCTGTGGATGCAGGTTCATGTTTCTACACTGCAATTCATTATCATCTCTTTCTTGCCAGTGCCAGAATCCGTGAGCTGTGCTGCAGCCTGGCCCACTGAAGGGAACGCAAACAAACAAATCTTGCCTCCAAATACTGTTGCTTCGCTATTTTATTTTAAGTGGAGATTGTTGCAGGGTGATCCTTGTAATAGCTGCGCAAAACCAGCTGAGGAGTGGCGCCCTGTGGCATGAAGGAGGAACGAGTAGCCAGGGACAGCATTATTCAGCTTTGCCAAATAGGAAAGTGTGCATAGGACACCCCCCGCAATAAAACTAACAAGGTCTTCAAGGGCAAAAGAGAAAGATTTAATCTGGGAGTGTAAAGCTTTACATGACAGCTAAAAATCAGCAGAGGAAAGGGGAAAAAAAAAGTTGCAGTGTAACATAGCAATGAATATGAGTGTAATCTAATCCTCAGCTTTGCTGCAAGTCTACCAGCTCTCAAAGCATCTCACATGATCAGTGCTCTGCAGGAGAGCCAATAGCTCCAGAACTGAATTGCTGAACATTACAGATTAAAAAATACATATTTTGAATATATATATGTAAATGCACATATTTTATTTTAAATACATATTTTAAAGGGTATGATAGTTATATATTAAGAATGCATTTGTTATATTCAGCCAGCATGGATTTCATTTGTAGCATAGTGATAGCATCATAAACTGAAAAGGCTTTGCTGAGGTAGAAAGTGTGCTATGTCTTGTTTTCTGTTTGCAAAGACAAAGGGATTTTAAATGTTTTAATTTTCAAAATGACTGCTTTTCACTGCAATGGTGAACCAGGGGAAACAGAGCTCAGTGCTCATAAGCAGGCATAAAAACACCTCCCAGACTCTACTAAATATGACTAGTAAGGGGAGATATAAAGTGAAAAAATGTATCACAGATTCTACAGACTTTTTCCAAAGTAGGGGAGATGATTAGTATAAAAGTTTTTAAAATCTTTTTTTTTTTTTTAATTTGAAATATCCTACAGGTAAAATTCTCAAAAAAGTGTAAAGAACAAGTGTAATTGCTGTAAGTTAATACTCAAAGCTGAATTAAGACTAATTTAAACTGAATGTACTTAAACATTTAGGGTGTAAAATATTGGAACAAAAACTCAAAGTCAATTTTTATGGCTTGATATCTTCAAATCAAAATTAGATGCCTGTTAGAAGGTATGTTTTACAAATGACATGAATTATTGTGATTAATATAGGAATAATTGACAAAGATACAATGACTTGTGCTGTATAGAAGACAAGACTAAATGATCAATACTGTCTTCAGAATTTAACTTTTTCAATCTATGGCAAAAGTCTCTTTGCTACTGCAAAACCTGCCATTTCACTAATTGAAGTACCAGCATAACCATTGTACATTTTCTCATTTTATAGATATTACTAATTTCAGCAATATCCATATCATCGCCTGCCAAAGGACAGCCTAGTGCAGTGTCAGTATCAAACAAATCAAGATAAAGAAATTCTGGGTGTGGAAGCAAAGTAAATTAACACAATTTACAACTGCCTGAAACTTGTATTTGTTGAAATAAAGGAACAGTCCTCCATCCTCTAGATGTTTTTCTACACAGGATTCTTGAAGTGTCATGTGTTGCATGATGGTAACTGTTCAGATTTGTACCTCTGTGTGTGCGCATGTGTGTTAGAGATTGCACATCAAACAGTAAATGCAGGAATACATCTGGAACTGAAGGCGCAGCGAGAGTTTCCAGCTTCCCAAATTGCTAAGCAGTAACCCAAATATGCCAGCGTGCTGAAAAACAGCCCCTTGCGCGGGGAGAGCAAGCCCTGGCAGCCTTCAGCTCAGGTCTGTTGTTGCTCCCAGGCAATTCCCGGGCCTGCTCTGGGACTAGCGGGCAGCCACCCGCCTCTGCACGCCAAGTATTTGTAGTGTACGTGTGGGCTTTGCACACCATTTCACTTTAGCGCCCAAGGGCATTCTCCTGCACATTTAATTTACTAGAACAGACCGTGTGAGTTTCCTGCCTTGGTCTTTATTGTATATAGTTGCAGAACTGGCAGCTGTCAGTGAAGGATGCTTCCCAAGCTGCTTAAATTATTAATACAATGTAATAACTGAAGCAGTAATTTAATATATTAAAATGCCTACTTGTTCTGTTACTAGTTTCTTTCCATTAGGGAAGCATTTTCAGATGTACTCAGTGTTAGCTTAATATTGTTCCTGCTAATGTTTGTGAAGTTCCCAGCCCATAAATATGTAACGTCTACAAAAATGTGTGTTTTATCCTATAACAAATCTGATTCTATAGCTTAGAGTCATAAATAGTGGATTTGTGCAACTAAAAATTGATCGTATTTTGCATGGACATATTTCAGTCCACTTTCTGGCTTGCTGAGGGAAAATGTTCTTGCACAGAGAACGTAGGTACATGTAATCTCCCTGTCCCTTAGGCCCTCCTCATAGGCAGACTCTTCACTCTTTGGCCTCTCTATTCCCAAAGGAATGAGAAACCTACTCGTAATGGACAGAAATTGCTGCTGGAGGAAAGCCTGATAAATGGCCACAGGCTGTCTGCCTTTTGCTCACCAGTTCCTATACTTGTGTATGTACTGTAGGACTGCTATACACCTTGTTGTTCCATTGCTTCCTTTTTAAAGGAAGGAATATTGAATTACCACATGCTTTTTTGAAGGATTATATCCATTCCAGCCAATGTTTTTTCTTGTACGTCTTTCAACTCCAGTGATAGAAAACTATGTAGCATCAAACCTTGACCAAGGTTTTAAAGGTTGAGTTACCTGTAATTTAGTGACAAAGTCCTCCCCAGCTCCTTTCCGTGGTTCATTCAATTTCTTACATGTTTTCATTCTGAGCATGTGAGGATTTTCTGGCAGCTTGCAGCGAAATGATGCCAGTTACCACCGTCAGTCAGCCAGGACATGGGCTTGTTTGGTTCAAGTGTTGATGAGTCATTTATTTTACACTGTGAAAGCAGTTCTTTTCCTTTCTATAGCCTTTGCACAACAGACTTCTTGAGGTTCCATTGTTAGGGTTCATTTTTAAATATTTATTAAGCTTTGTCCCTCTGGCCCTAGATGCCCTGCTTCCAAAGGTATTGTCACTTCATCAGCACAAAAGTATCCCCTAAACAAACAAAAGCACCCTGAAGAGTATGAAATACATTGTTTTGGGGTAGTTTGATGTTTGGATAAGAGCTATTGCAATGAATTTCACAGGCATAACTTTGCTTGGATGACTTTTGTTAGAACTGAAGCAGTGTATGAAATTAGCTGTATCCATTTCAACTACATTTCAGCGTTTTTCACGTACACATGAGTAGTTGCATCATTTCTGGCAACCCTTTTTACCTCATTCCAGCCCAGGGAGCTGTTGAATCTGGTTTAATCTTAGGGTTGCTAACATGAATTGGAGAGCTAGCAAGCTCCATAGGAAGCTTAAAAAAATGCTATTTTCAGGGCTCAAAACTGAGTGGTTTCATCCTGGGTCTGCTGAGGATTAAACATTACATATTCTAAGGCTTCTTGCCTTTTCTCTGTTACCTGGTTTCTGGTCAAAGGGGGCTGAAAGAAAAATTCAAGAGATGCCTGCCTGAGTACCATCCCACGCTGATTCATTTCGACTACTGCTTGCACACATATTTGAAGAGTGTTCTCTTATCCGTGGTTTAATACTGCATGCTCTTGTAATTCCCTCATGCGTCCATGTCACTCTCTAATATGTTGATCAGATTTAGAGATCAGACAGATTTATCTGCTTCCCTGAGGCAGAAACACCACTCAGATGAGTGAGGGGCACTGACCTATGTCCTAAAGCAAACATACGGCTATATGATTTCATTCAGTAGCGCCGAAGACTTTAAATGTCTGCTAGTTTCAGCATTTTTTCAAGTACTTGCTGTATCCAGAGTTATCTCTAAAAATACAAATAGTTCCCCTGAGGTCCCTGGAATCACTGAAAGTTAAGGACGCGCTTTGCCACCTTAAATTTGGGCTTTAAATTCTTCACAAAGGAATTGCCAACAGCCGAATATTTATCAGTCTCCTGTAATCTACATGGCATCCCTTTTTAATGAGAACTAGTATAGCCTCTCCTCTCTCTTTCCTCTTTTTTTATAGCTATTAGCTGATTTCCAAATGGAATTCTTGAGATTTGGGTCATTTTCTTGCAGCCAAGTTATATTTAAAAATGAGTCAGCCTGGCAGTTTCTGATTGCCAGCTATAATACATTTAAGCACATTTTCATTAAATTTCAAAAGATAGAGATTTTTCTTCCAAATTGTTACCTAATGCATCACACTAGCACAATTTCATTCTGACAAATATATTTTACAGTTATAAAGGTATGCATAGCTCTAAGTTACAGTGTTCATATTTGAAATCTTGCCTGGCTCTGACTCAAAAAGCTGCTTGCATCTGTAGTTGGTACAGCATTTTGCAGTGAACATGGATGGGAGCTTTAACTCTTGGTGGAAATTAGATTTTATTCGCAAGTTTCACACTCTTAGTTATGAGCTGTCTTTTCATGCTTCTAAGTTTGTTTTTGCTTCTTTTCTCTGCCTGTTTTCCAGATAGATCATGTCAAGTTTTCGAAACAGTGGTACCTACATTTTTATATGCAATCGTGTCTTGGCTAGTAGATCGCCTGAGGATGTCCTTTGCTTGAGGGGAAAACAGAATGTAGCAATGATAGAAAAACACTTTAGGTCACAGAATCCAACCATTGCTGGCCGGGTAGTATGCAGACTATCATATGCCTGATTCTGCTCTCGGTCATTTTAATTTTAAACTGATGCAGCGCTACAGGAATTACTTCTGATTTATTCCAGTATGAGATCATTGGTCTGCCATTTGTAATTGGGAAAGGGAGAGTTTAATACAAATAGAGTATTTTAGTTGCAGATTTGCAGTTGCTGAATCACATACAGAAATCTCAGATCTCTACAGCATTCTGAGGGATTAGTTTTCATCACCTTGTTGTAATTTAGGAGAAAGTGTGTTTTATTGCAGACCAGTAAATCTGGTGTGCAGGAAGGCAGCAAACGCCCAATCTCTGTTATGCTACCTGTGGATGAAAGTCTCTAGAGACTTGACAGAGGCTCTGCCCTTACAAATTCATTTTTGGGACAGGCTCCAACACTATGGAAAAAGCTATAGAAGAGATGATGGATGTTGAAGAACAGTTGATTTAAAGGACAAGCTCTGGACTGCTGCTTGATTTCCTGAAAATACGTATTCAACTACAGTTAGTAGTAGTGCAGCAGTACAGAACCAGAGCCACAAGTCAGGGAATAGCAGTCATTTGATCCAATTAAAGATCCTGTTGGGAATAAGAAAATCCAGTTCTGCCAGTGCAGCAGAAAGGCTTGCTGCCTTTCACAAAACTCACAATTTGCTCATCTAAAATCTTAAATGTGAAGGCAAGTGCTGTCCTTTGGCCCTAGCAACGAAACTGTCACTGTAAGAATCCAGAGACAGATTATTTGTCAAATGTGCAACCAAACCTGAGGCTGTAGAGAAGGAAATATCTGTTTAGCCTGGATTACTCCAGCTTTTAGGAAAACTCTTTCCTGATGCAACAACATGATCAGCTAGTTAACCCAGAGACTGAAAAGAGACATCCAGTCTCAATCTAGTTGATATAACAAGATGGGGTTTGAAAGATATTTACTTGTTGACTAGTCAGAAAAACTGGCGTGAGGATGTGGGAGATCTGTGGCTATCTAGAAGCCAGTTACTACCTGTGACTACCATGAGTAGCAATTATTTGTGATAATTCAGTTTGAATTTCAGCTCTATTTTTTTTTTTTTCATTTTGAAAAACATTACCTCTTTACCTGTTTTGCTGTTAAGATAGAGCCTGTAAGAGCTAGGATTTAAGGAATTGGATTCCCATGACAATCTAGCTGCTGTCTCCAGTACTAAGCCTGAAGAATGGAACATTGCAGGAAAAATATTGTCACCAGAAAGAATTTTGTTCCAGGAGAGAGGTAAATACTTAAGATCAATATTGGTAGGAAGGTCAACAGCACTTTGATGAAATAGCTTTTCCTCAAAAAACTTGACATAATTGACAGCTGAATAATTAGAGTACATCCCTGAGGTCTTGAAGACACGATTTTAAGTCTGTGGGATTTACTGAAGGATCTTGAACTTAAGTCTTCTCCAAGCCCAGTAAGCATCCTATGCATGAGCCTATTAGCTATGTTGAAGTAAGGCACTTTCCATTTCCTGGTGGAAGTTGGCTGGAACTTTGTATAAACACTTTGTATAAACAATTAACTGGTCATTAAGACAGGGATTTGAAACCACTTTCTGTCTTTACGTATAAATGCTTTATGCTTGAAGTCACTGAGTCATTCTCCCTATGGACTAATGGACATTTATTTATTTATAGAAAGTAAAATAGTTTTAATCGAGAGAGAAAGCGAGAGAGAAACTTTGACTCTATACTTTCCCTTCCTATCATTCCGTCATTTGGGAGAGTTTGTTTTCCCCTGAATTTTGAGTATTTATGGGATACCTGACTTGCCCATATATGTTAGTGGGACATAATATACAAGCTTTTATTTGTAAAACAAAGAAGTTGGTAAATAAAAAAAAGTTGGTAAAACCAAATATTTGCTGAGCTTTACATATCTACTTAAAAATACTTTGAAAAACTGGCACTCTCAGCTCCTGCTGGCTGAACTTATTTGAAGTGATGTTGGAAGAAAATAACTTACATAACTCCTTCAACTTACAATGGACAATGTCTAGTGTCCATTTTATGGCTGTTTCTCTAGGGAGCTTTGGTAGATCCAGCTCAGGTATGAAGGGAACTGACAGCCTCCTTCCTGAGAAAGAGCTAAAGACCAAACTTCTGTGAACCACAACACGTGACAAATGAAAAATGGAAAAAAAAAAGTGTTGAAATGACATGTGCACACCAAAACTTCTCTTAAAAGTATTCTTTATTGCAATGACCACCAATATAACAGGGAAACTGTTATACTGGGGATCAGAGCTGTTATAGAGAGCTACATGTAGCGCAGCAGATAGCCCAGCCTTGTCCCAGAGCAGCTGGCAGGTCTCACGATGGTTGTGGACACACACACTTCTGTAGTACCTGTACTTTAGAGGGATCACAGATCTATACCAATTCCTTGGGTCTGATATTGATCTCATCCACATTTTCATTAAAACTGGAAAACAGTTACAAACATCACTGTGATACAGAGAAACCAAAAAACAAACTCAAGCTGGAGTTACCCAGCTGGTGTCCTTTTCATGGCAGATTTTTCAGAGCCCCCTTCTTTCCTCCATTCACCTACCTTTACATGGACCAAAATAAATAGCCTCTTGACAGTTTCAAGAGCAATGGAAACAGTATTACATTTTTGTCTATGATAATATGACACAGGATATTCTATTTTAGATGGCACAGCTTTTTTGAATCATACAAAGGTATTCTCGAGTTTTGTTAAAATTTGTCACGAATTCCATTTTGGGTTGACTATCTGACTTACAGCAGCTGGAAAACCAGGCCCTCATCTCTTAATAGTGATGTTAATCCTAATATATTTTTTCAATGTTCTTAATCCAGGAACCTTGTTTAAACTCTTTCACTTAAATACTGATTTGAGACTAGGTTCACAATTGATAATAAGATCAATGCTATTACTTGTAAAAAAAGGCTTGGAAGCCATTTCTCTATGTAAATATCAGAAGGAAGGATGCAAGAGAAACCAAATTATTATATAGGAGTTTGCTTCAAACTATATATGCATTGAGTAAGGTAGTACAAGTACAGCCTATAGTACTAGTTACTGTTAATGCTCTTCTGAACAGTGTGACAACAAGCAATAATTTAGTTGTGCAAGTGAAAAAAATAACATTTACTGAAATTAATTCCATCAGGAAGGGAAAAAAATAACTTTACAAGTTCTTTTCAATAAGTTACTTCTCCTTGGGCAATGCTTCCAAGAGAAATAACAAAAACATGGCAGTCTAGGTTATAAGAAGAATTGCTTAGAGAGACTGCAAAGCTTCTACAGCATGAGAAAAGCCTGGAGTAATTCTGTTCAGACTGAACCTTGCTAGAAAGAGGTGTCACAGAGGTAGTTAAAAAAAGAGATGGAGAAGGTATTTCAGGCTTTTTGTAATATACAAATAGAAAGTCAGCTAATAAAAATGTAAAATCTCATTTATAATCCTTTACACAACACATAATTGAACTATTCAACTTATTGCCAAATGTGGAATAAAGGCCAAGAGCAAAGTATGTTTTCTTTTTAAACCTGACATTTTTATGACCTTAATTACATTAGGGTAAAAATGTATATAAAGAGATATGAATAGCAGCTCACTTGTTTTCAGAAGCACATTAGTCATGAACTGTGTGGGATTAGGAAATCTTTCAGTAATTTCCCCAATAGGTGTATTCTGCATAATTGCACAGTGGGGTTTTACATTTTCCTCTAAACTTCCCATTTCTGGCCACTTACGGGTAGAGATGGATCACTTGTCTCCAGGAGCGGGGCTTCTCCCAGCTGCAGGTTGCACTTAGCCTACACAGTTTTCATCTCCTCCTGAGTTATCCTGGCAAAACTCCTTGGATTTCAGTAATTTCAATCCAATTTATATGACATTTTGTAGATTAAAAGAAAAATTGCACTTTAGTGTCTGGAAGAGCCAGACACAGTGCCCTAACCACAGGAGTTGAAAGGCAGGTCTTCTGGTGACAGAAGTAAAGTACAAAATTTTCACCGTTTTTTGAACCTTACATACTTAGCTGTCACTTAGTGAGTGAACAGACGGATGTTGCCACAGAGGAAATTGTTTAAAATATGAACCCCTAAATGAACATCCACACTTTGAGCTCTGGGAATCTAATAGCCTTTTTTTTTTCTCTCCTGTGATCTTCTGTTATGTGGTTTAGAGCCAAAAAGATTATTAACTTGAATCATATTATTGTCGACACAAAGCATCATAAATTTCTTCTTCCTCAGCTCTAGTCTCTCTCATTGTCTTGTAATAATCAGATACAAGTTAATTTATCCCCATGATGGCAATGTTACTCTGACATCAAGATAAACAAAAACAGATTTGTGCATTTGTGCAGAAAACAATTTACTGTCTTTTTTCGTTTCAAAAGCCTTAGCCAGCATAATTACTTACCAAAGTCCCATGGAATCAGAAATGGAAACTCGGCACAACCCACTTGAATTCAAGGGCAATATCACAATATTGATTTCTTACTGAAAAAGGAATATAATGTAGAAAAGAACTGATACAAAGTAAACAGATATATGATATTATATATGTATATATAATATGACCGTAGAGTTAATTCTCATAGAATTCTCTTTAGAAAGATCTAAGAATAACTTTTATAGATTGAGTTTTTAGTGAATAAACTGTTGTGTCTTGGTGGGTTCACATGGTGGGCAGGGGAGAGAAGATGCCTCACAGAGCCTTGCTCCCAGCAATCAGGCAGGGAGGAGGAAATAGATTTTTACCATACTGCTTCTTCTTCTTGAGATGATGGACAGAAACAAGTCGGAACTGGTAATTTGCTCTCCTCTCTGGACAAATGGAAAGACAGAAATCAATTGCTTTTCTCAGAGATGTAATTCTGTGCTTCTTAGAAGTAATGTAATTATATATTGCACCAGAATGCAGGGAAAAGAAGGCTTATCCAGCTAATCATGACTAACACAATGTCTTGTTAGGACGAAAAAGTGTGAAGATCTTGACGGATGCATGATATACAGGATACATAAAACACCTTGTGACTCTTCTGTATAAAGAGTTACAGAGATAAAAATATTGGTAAGAATAGAGATGAAGGGAGAGGTTTGTTGTAATTTTATTAGCATCTTGTTGTCAGATTTTGTTTATAGTAGTACAGATACTAGTGCTCTGATGCCAGGTTATCGGGTATAAACTAATTGGAGACAGCATCTAACAGTTGCATTGCAACTGTACTGGCAGGGAGGAAGGACTAATAACTAAATGATCTTTTGCCAGGAAAGAAAAAAAAAGTTTTACTTCTTTTGAGTCTGATTTAGTGAATATACAAATTGCAGCAAGGGAATCTGGATAAGCATAGCATCAGGAAGGCGAATGTTGACTGTGCGGCAGATGGGATGAAACAGAAGTTTTGCCTAGCACCTAGGAGCTTAAAAAAACATTTGAAAAGGTCTTGCCCAGTCACGGAACAGAACCAGGACTCATGAAACAACACCGGAAACCATACCCACTTATCGTGATGTTTAAGATGCAGTCAAATGTCACTTAACTGTAGCTTTGCTTCTCTGTAGGAGGCATAAAAACTATAGAGTCATTTGATAGTAAAGTCCCCTCCTAGGTTATTTAGTGTGTTACTCTGTATGTTTTGCAGCACCACGGTAAACTAGAATATGTTTGCTCTCATTGTACTGTTCCCTTGCCTGTGTCCTTTAAGAATCAGCTGCTGTATGGATTGAAAGTCTCTCAGCCAGATGTCCTGCCAGGTAAGCGGCAGTGGCCCTCAGTTGGTATGCACTGCTGCTGATCCCTGGAGATGCCCAGGGTTTCCCTGGTCAACTCAAGAGGAGCCCATAGTTCTACTGTCATGAATACGCAACACCAAGCTCACCCCCTCCAGTTGGATTCACAGAGCAGACACCCTCTGGCCTCTGGTGCCCAATCCAGCTAACCCCATTCAAAACGTAAGCAAAAGGAAATGGCAGTGCTTTCTCCCATCACCTTATATCCACCTTATCATCTTTTAGCTACTAGAAAACAGCTTGAGGTCCCTAGCTCTGCTGGTAAATACATGTGTCTGAACCATTTTGCCGAGAACAAGTCAAGCAACCATCCTCTCCCTGTAGTCCTGCTTTCCACCATGGCCCTGGCCAAAGACTCCCAGCTGCCTCAGCACTTGCTGTTGCCTCTACTGGGCAACAAACCCATATAGAAAAAAACAATTATTTCAGCCAATTACTTCCTCGCAATTCACTTCCAGCAAAGATGAAACCCTTCCTCCATGAACCAGGTCCCATGTTCCTGAGAAACGTGGTGATTTAGTGCTCGCTAGCTAATGGTATAGGTAAAGGGGGTTTAATAGGCCAGGAAACACAATATCCTCATGGTCTTTTTCAAGGCCACTCTTTAAAGGCAGTCAATAAGGCTCTGTGATTAGGCAGGTCTCTCTATAGGCAAAATAATTATTTCTCAGTTAACAGGATAAAGCTAGTCTGCAAAGATCAGATCTTCCTAAAATTTAATTTCTACATATCAAGGCTGCTTTTCCCATATAATATTTTAAATAATACTGTTACATTCATTTTAACATAAAGAGATTAAAAGTAATTCATAATAAAATCTTCTTTTTTCAAAAACCTCTTGAATTAGTATACTATTGAACTTCAGTCAATACTATTGAACTCCATTTTTGAAGCATGCATCAAACAGTAGAATTTTTATCCTCTATAAGCAATGATATTTGAATGGGAACTGACATCTTTATTGATTAAGGAGGCTATGATCCCACATAATTTATTTTTGATCTCTAGTGTAGTATGAAAGCTCTGACATGATAGCAATGGAAAAAGTCATCAGTTTTTATGAATGTTAAAACTGAGCTGGAAGATTCAAGTACCTTAACTTTATTTTGGAAGATAATGAAAAAATAATTTGATTTAGTTTAGTCAAGTATCTGAAGCTGACACTTGTAAAAGCTTAGCTAGGGAAATGAGATGTTTTTCTTAAATTATTGTTATTCCAAAATAATTTCATATTTTGTCTTTTTGGTTTTTTGATTGATACAATAGTTATATATAAGCAACAAAAGTGGCTACTGCAATAAAAATCTCCTGAGCATAATTCTCCTCAGTGTGCTCATTGTATGAGATGGCTTCTCATTAGAAGTTATTTTAGAAGATTTTCGGGGTGGGAAGGGGAAGAACAAATCAAAAACTTGAATGCAGCCATTAAAAAGATGAAATAAATAGTAAGTGAAAAATCAAATACGAACCTTTAAAAAAATGCTTGCAACTGTTGGAACAATGGTACTTGTTTAAACAATCATGCATATACTGTTTAATACCTGGAAAAATGGTTAAGATCTAGAATATTACTGGAATCAAGTATGCATGGTCAGCACATAATTTCAGTCAGTTCTAAATTTTTTTTATACAATGAATGTGAAAGTCTAATTTAACCAAAAGCTGCTCATTCCTGGTCAGCAGTTCTAGAACTGTGTAGTGGATGTTATTTGGATGATTTGTTTTGCAAACTTCAGTGAGGGGAAAAAGTACTTTTCAGGTAAGGTTCTTCATTCAAATACAAATATCAAGCTACAGCTTTTTAAAAAACGTTTAACCAGATTCTGCATTCCCAGGACTGCATTGCACCACACAGGTGATTCTTAAGCAGCCACAACATATTTCCTCCCAAAGACCAGCTCCTAGCGCACGAGTGCTGTATATTGCTCTCTCTTGTCCCCGACACAAGAGATGTGCTGATAAAAACCTGTGCGCAGCAGGAACATTGCTTTGTCCTCGCAGCGTGATTAGAGTTGACTAAGTAGATTTTCTCCCCAGAGTTCCTTGGGAATCAAGTCCGTGCTCAGCAGCTTAAATATCAAGTAAATACGCAAATGGTTAACAGACAATATTGCAGATATTCTCTTATCACCGTTGCACTGGGTACAGAAGGGACAAGAAAGAAGATTTAGCATAAACTGAAGTTTTTCCAGAATCTCAAAATTCTTGGAAGTTTATATGAACTTACAAAAACTTACATTTGAAGAAATATGCTTGAAAATCTCTATTCCCCCATAGAATAATAATAAAGTGAATGTCATTTAAAACTCACCAGAAATCTCCAGGCTTACATAAAGGCTGACCCATGACAAGGGTAGCCGGGCATCATGAATAACAGCTTAACCGCAGTGATACCATTTGTATATATATGTCTGTGTATATATATATCTATATATATATATCATCTGTACGTTTTGTTAAAAAAAATTCTCATATTGTGTTACTTCTGAGCCTGAGAGGTGAGTTATGCTGAGTTATGCTATAATTTTAGGTACTTCTGAGCTCTTGGCAGAGAAAGGCATATTAATACTTATGTGTCTACTTTGTGTCTGGTTTTAATAAAAATGATGAACACGAGAGCAGTGATAAGGTAAATGAATGGCAGGAGAATAGGACAGTGGAAATTGCAGTCAACTCATCATTGTCTGGGATGACAGAGGCAGCTGGAAGAGCTGAGGTAATGGAAAACGTGGTTAATAACACGGGAATGCAATGGACCCTGTTCTGCAATGCTGGTTACTCCCCCGTCATGCAGGTGATTTCTCTGCATTACGGGGTGTGCGTTACATAGAGAGTGGGATCTGTAGCTGGGAAGGAGCTCGGCCGGTGCCAGAGCCCCAGCTCAGGGACACGGCTCTGGGGATTCCGCAGCCCTGAGCCGCATGGGAAGCACTGCAGAAACAGCGGGTGGTTTAGCAGGGCCCAGCTCACTTTTGCCTCCCCTAAGCGCCAGCTCTGATTCAAAGCAAAGGCCAAGATGGGGGAAGAGCTGTGTAAATTAAAGGAGAGTGGTACATGACCAGCTGGGGAGTTGGTCATGTTGTCAAAACAGATTTTGAAAAGTGTTCTATAGCCCCCAAAAAATCAACAAATAAATGTTAAGTGTTTTAAGACAAAACTTGGTAAGTTTATGGAAAGGATAATGAGACAGCACTCCGTGGTGATCCAGGAGTGGGAAACTTAGACTTGTTTATTGTGCTATTGCATTGAGCTTGTACAGCATTCATTCTCAGGAGACTAAATTGAGGCTTGAAGATGGATTTTCTCCTCTCTTGATACATCAGTTGGATGTTCTCTAGGGCTTCAGGGGTGTCATCAGGGCCAGGGGAACTGGCCACGGCCAGAGACTGCTCATAGGGAGTGATTCTGCTGCTGGACTTGGAAGCTCCTCAGGTTCCTGACAGGCTCATCTTGCTCACAGTCACGACTAAGCAGATTGCCAGATCTGGAGTCATTTCGCTCCAGATTTGTCTGGCTGAGAGCTATAGGACTGCAGCACCAGCCATGTCCTTAAACTTTTACTTTCTTAAAGCTTTTGGCCTGTTGGACTAGAAAGCTTAAAGTTGCTACGGAGCATTGCAGTGCTCTGTGTAGGCTTATGAAAAATGAGATGTGTGAAGCAGGTGGATCTCTCGAAGCAAAATACGACTGCTTACATGGAGGAGAGAGGCTTCAATAGCAGAGGCCCCTCAGACATGAAATCCCTTTTCTCTTCCCTGCATCCTAAGGTTAGAGCTGCTGTTCCAAAGGGTTTTGGCCAGTATGACGTGGTGCTAATTTCTGTTGGCTCAGTTATGGAGACACCTAATGGGAAAATTCAAGAAGACTATAGCGGGTAGGTTGTCTTCTGGCAATCTTCTCTTCCACCTGTTTGGAAGCTCTCCTACAGAAAACTGTGCACACTGCGTCAGTCTCAGTGAGCTGAAAACATTAATTTCCTCAACTCCCTAGTAAAGCTCATTCGTTCTGAGACCGGTGAGACCATTAGTGGGATATATTTTCTTTTTTAACACAAGTGTTGTATGGAGAAAGAGAAAAAAAATCAATTTCAAACCGAAGCGCAATATGCAACCACATGAACAAAACCCTGCAATCAAGTTGCAACTTTTCGATTCCACTCTGGCGGGTATCACAGGCATGATCTGTGCACGTCGGATTCGCGGCCCTCCCCACTTCTGGAGTGTGCAAAAGGAAACTGTGAAAGAAAGTACCTCCCACCGGGACTGCAAACAGGTTCTCTTTTGTGCTTGTTGCAGAACCTCTGGTTTGCCGCAGCTCTGCCGTAACTGAGTAACATTAACTCATGTTTAATTGGATGTGTAGAAGTCGTGCAGTGTTAGGGTTTCATTTGCTCTCGAGTCATCTTGGATTTTACAAGACACTGGCTTCTAATTCACCATCTCCCTGGCTGCTTCACCTAGACTATCTAAACACATTAGCGCCTCATTTAGTTGTTTAAAAGTTTAAACAGCATTTTGCCGCTTAACTGCTTAGCAGGATTAAAGAAGCATCACATCGAAAGAGCGAGTCGTCTTCTTCTGCATCTTCCCCCTCCTACTTCCCCCTCTCCCTTCACGGCTGCCTAAATTGCCTCTCCATTTAATTTCGAGCGAAATGACTTTCAGTGCCTGAAAACAAAACAAAACAAAACCAGAAAGTAGAGCCGATGTAAAAGATTTCAAGTGAACACAGGGGACGTGGCCGGTCTCGGCAAAAGGCGGCTGGGGTCGCGGGCGCCCACGAGGGGCCGGGCGGCTCTCCCTAGGGAAGGCACCAGGCGCATTCCATGTCCCTCGCCAGGACGTCGCCTGCGCGGCCCCTTGACCGAGCCGCGGGCGGGCACAGGACACGCGGCAGCCCGCGTCAGCCGTGTCCCCCGCAGCGACACGGGCCGCCCCGCTCCTCTTATCGTGACAGCGGCTGCTCCACGGCTGCCCGGGCCGCTCCGCGCCGTGACCGCCGGCCACGCGGGGGGTCGCTCCAGCGCTCCCCCGAATCCAGCGTTGCTCCGGGGAGGTTCTCCTCGTTTCACTCCCTTTCAGACTCAGCGTGGCTCCTCCTCTGCGGGGGGACTACAACCCACTTACCCCTGTATTCCCGTTCGCTTTTCCTCGCAGGACAGCGAGCGCAGGAGGAGGCTGGGGGCTCCCCAGGACAGGTGAGCGCTGCTTGTACCGCGCACCCAGTGCCGGCCGCTGCCCTCCCGCAGCCTCCGGCCCC